>VACF01002332.1:0-74445 GCA_006891605.1 Pleurozium schreberi
AAGTCAAATTTCAGCAAAAAATGACTAAAAAGACATGTGTTTAGGTCATTTTTTGCTGAAATTTGACTTAAAGGTCACTACTTAATATCTTGTGTCTAGGACTATACTTWAAACCTTACTTAMGACAYCCCTTTCTCTWGTAGTGTATGGAATTGTTTTTTGAACGTTTTTGTAATAAGATGTTGAAACTTGGAACAAGTTGGCATTCAATTTTGGCTAGAATGCTAGACCCAACTCTATTCAAAATTCCAACTCTTGTTTGTATATAATATGAGAAGAATATCACTAAATTAAGACATCTTCATGAAATGATTTTTGTATTGATCTATGCAATATAGATTGATTCTTATATTCAACCCATTAAATGCCACTAAAATGAGATTTTTTATTTTTGGACCCATGTGGTCATGTTTCACCAATTTTCACTATATGAATTTATACAAAAGAATACTTCAAAATTCAAATAGTATAAAATTGGGACTTTTGTCTGTGGTTTTTTTTTATTGACATAGGACTTTTGTTTTTAAGTTATGGAATTCTAAATCTTGCATGGATGATTGCAAGAAACATGTACTTGTACTATTTGTTTSCGTTTTTTAATTTTCAACATTTTAGTACTTTTGTACTAGAAGTCACCTTCAATACTATTGAGGGTCATGAAAGATGAAGTCTAGACAATGGATGGGATTTTAGATTTACTATTTTGACAATTTGTGATGTTCATTGTTGGATGGCAAGGATGAATGACAATACTTAAATTTTCACCATAAAATAGTTCACATTCACATATTGGAGGCAATGTAGCTCAACAACAATACTAATGAGTCCTTTTGAGTACCCTAAAATATTATTTTGAGCAACASACTAAAATGTACTTTAGAAATGATAATTCTACATCTTTATTTCAAAAAATTAGAAAATACACCTTGAAAAATTTATTTTAAATGTGGCCATTGTTGCCAACTAAGAATAMAGAAAGAAAATCAAAGCTAGACTAAAAAATCATTTTTAATTCAACATAAATTTAACTTCAATATAGTACACTTTAGGAMTTAGGTAGGAGGTCCATAAATCGACCATCTAGGGGCTGGAACTGAATTTTGAACAAGTAAAATATCTTGAAATATTTTTCRRTAAATTTTCCTTGAAGGAGAAGTGGAATTGGCATCTAACCTAAGTTGTTTCCTAKWTTTTGGAGCTTTGTGGAATTAGTTATGAAATTTTGAAGTCAAACTATCATAGGGCTCTAAAACCGCCCACCCTTGAAATGTACACCATTGCTACATTAGTAAAGGCTATGAAATAACAACATGTACAAATTGTGTACATTTTTTAAGTGAGCAGTTCTTAATGCCCGCTCCATTCAACAWCCTCCTACCTTTAGGCCAATATAAAACACWCTTGAATACATGTTTTTGGAAATTCCTCTTTTAAATAGGGATATTTCTATTATGAAAGCTAGCATATCAAATTTGACAATGTAACTTAGCAAAAAATGTACTCAATATTATTAAAATCCACCCAAACCATATATGTGACATGTATTCAAAATTCAATTTCACCTATAGAATTAATTTTGAAAAATTGAAATAACTCAAGTACATTTTCTATTGCTAAAAGAATCTTACTTCTGAATTTCATGTTCAATCATTTTTGCAATACTTATGGTGCAAAAAAACTTCCACAATGAACATGTGATGAAAAATAGGTTAGGTGTATCTTCCAATGATCTGCATGTAGTATTTTTTTCATGTACTCCACTTTAGCTCCAAATCTCCTCTTACGAACAAAAACTTTTTGATCTTATACATTGCAAACCTCGTTAATCTTGCAAAGATGTGAAAGGCTAAAAATATTCAATGAATGACTTCCAAACAAAATGTGCAAACTAAGCATTAACTTGTTCATCTTGGAACTTGARTGATTATTTTTAGTTGATTTTCCCGATATGATAGAGTTGCATTCTTCCAAGGTTATGATGCCRAAGACTAATAATTCCCGCCAAATGTGTAAATGACTTTAAGAACACTAGAGAATCTAAGAATACACCTACTAATCCAAGAATCTAAGAATTTGATGATGCATATTTTAGTGAAAGCCGTGCCGTTTGGAGAATTGACCCCGGAGTACGTCGCAGCCCKTACTCGTGGAGATGCTCTTGAAAGCGTAAGGTGTACACGAAGCTCTCAACAGACCCCCAAAAAAAGGAAAAAAGGAAAAGAAAGCACTGCCCCGGCCGTTCATTAGGCAGAGCCAGCAATGTCAACTAGTACTCAGATTTTGCTCTTGTAAATATATTCTTCTTCCAGGAAATGATGCGTCATCAGTTGACCATGGTGGCAATCCTGAATTGAAAAATTCTAAAACGCCAAGTAGCAAAGCTGCCAGCACTCATCAAGTGTGTGAATCCACGAGGACGGAAATCATAGAATAATATAATATGAATGAGTTGGACTTCCGATCTCTCCATCTGCTGATGAGCACTACAACAGGTGCTGCAAGTGCGACCATGCTAGTTGACCAATCCTGAATTCGGTACRTCCCTTCCATACAAAGGAATGGATAGTGATGAGTAGTTCATGTGATGTCAACCTGCAAACTGRAAAGCTACCGGAGCTAGCTGGGCGTGCAGCTCAGCTGCAGCTAGCTGGGTCTCGGTCTCCTTCAATTTTCTTTCCAGCTTGTCTAGCAAATTGCGTACAGTAGACGACTTGCAGGATTTTTCACTTCTAGTGAGACCAATTGGGGTGCCGTCTAGTCAAATTGGACGAGCGTATGATCACGAGCTTCTTCTGCCCCTGGAATTATATAATTAATTCACAAGGCAGCTAGAATTTTCACTCCCTGGTTTCGATCTTGCTGCCCTCGTAACATTCAGTAACTCCACTGTGATGGTGTGGAATAATATTCCACACCCAATATTGTTATTCTAGCTGCGCCCTGCAGTCCAATTAGCTACAGATGCAGACTTTTGGGTGTCTGATATTCCACACCCGGACTCTTCTCTAAGCAAAGGCAGTGCCAGGATGGCTATCGAATGTTATGCTTCCTTTAGGAATCATTCGGTACGTACCTACACTCCTACAGTAAGTACACACATGTGTATATCTCCTTCAGGCTAGCTAGGACCGGAAGTCCTCGCTCGATCTGCAGTACTGGAATAATATATTTTCAAAGGCGGAGTGTAACGTAAAGTCGTACTAGGGTTTCAAGTCTAGGCGGAATATGCGTGTGCGCGGAGTCGTACTGTTGATGCAATGCTGGAACACGAAAGAGGACCTTCGCCTTGAAATGACAGGGAAACTGCTGTTGCGCAGGCTTGGACGTGCGGTCCTTTAGCAGTTCCCTCACTGCAGGCCTTTGGTTTTGGTTTTGGTTTTYCTGCCATGGCTGCCTTTCTTTTTCAGGCCATGACTTTTTGTGGATCGAGGGGAACGCCGCAACCTCCGTTCTTAAAAAAAATATCAGCCAGGGTCTGGCCGGCAGGGAGGGAGGGAGAATGTGTCAGCTACGTACTGGTAGCAGTCAACCTGTTTGGGACTCTGGGTGGGCATTATTGTTGTATAGTTTTAATCTCATTGGCGTCCTTAACTTGTGAGTGCATGCACAAAGATGTGCTTGAAAATATTGTGGGCGACGAAAGTGAGTCTGACAGATTCAGAGTGACGCCACCAGAAAGCTTGCTTGCAGAAAATTCTCCCTTGAGTTCTCGCTTAGTGGATTCCTGGAAATTGCCAATTGATGCCCAAGTCGTATGATACACGACGACTGTGCATCTTTAATTGAAACATTCTGCGATGGAGTGGCCACGTGTAGCAATCATTGCGAAAATCTACAGGGAACTCCACGGCCAACAAGTCTCTGAATGCCTGGAAAATGCTCAGTGGCATGGAAATTACAGCAGGCTAGCTAGCTGTAGGGTGGAGAGCAAGGAGCATTGACAGGCAACACAAGTCGTATGATACACGACGACTGTGCATCTTTAATTGAAACATTCTGCGATGGAGTGGCCACGTGTAGCAATCATTGCGAAAATCTACAGGGAACTCCACGGCCAACAAGTCTCTGAATGCCTGGAAAATGCTCAGTGGCATGGAAATTACAGCAGGCTAGCTAGCTGTAGGGTGGAGAGCAAGGAGCATTGACAGGCAACATTCCAAGAGCGAACTTTCGGTTTGCTCTGCCAATTGAAAAGTCTAGGGAAGAATCTGCTGAATTGTCTACAAGGAGACCAACTTATGTACATTCCGTCAGTTTTTAAGCTGCTAAGCACTGGTACGGTTACAGTACCGAAGGGCCTAAAGTCACTGGTTTAATTCACCTCAACCCAAAAAATAGATGGCATCCAGAGACTAGATGCAAGGCAATATTCAACGAAATGGTGCGACTGCAAATAAAATGGCAGTATTTAAATGCAGTTGGTACTAAAATTCAAAAGAAGTCCTAAATTCAAAGTTTTTGATCTCTGACCAGCAAWATGTTTGGCACTGTGAAATACAAGCCACTATGTCGATATATCCAGCCTGTTATAACAATTGATTCCTTAGCTAGCTGTGTGTCGTCCGAAGCTAATTCGTAGAATTAAGCACCTACTATAGGAAAGCAATTATGTACAGMTTCACACAATTGTCGCACGTGATGCAGGCATTCGACGTTGGTCTTCCACACAGAATCACTAGCGCATTCTAAATTCGATCGCAACCGCAAGCTATTCGGAATCAATTATTCTACATGCCAGCTCTAACTAATTAAGTACGTCTCTAACTTGCAGCTTAGCTAGTATCGACATTAATTGGACAACTAATCAAGATTACTACCCTCGGATTAACAAAAAAACTGAGATCTAGCTGCTTAAGTTTGGAGTAGTTCATGGATGATTGGACGTCCAATGCTCATAACGAAGAATCAAAGTTATTCTGAAACTAGATCTATCGCCGACGCGACGTCGATTCCAGTATCAGAATAACACAGATTCTTCCATTATACGCTAAATAATATCAACAAAATCCATCAGGCTTGGTAGCTAGCTCGGCACTGCCGAAGTGAGATCGAATCATTCTAGCCTGTACACTCACTCGTAATCGATCACTCACCGTGTCGACATCGACAAGTCTAATGTTAGGTCCAGCTCAACATTCTTGGGGTGCACTGCCTGGGTCAACTCCTCCCCGGCTTCAGCGGGTCCAGTCGACATAGTGAAATCCAGCTGGAGCCCGTCTCCAGAGCGGCCTGACCCAATGTGCGAGTGTCCCCTAGTCGTCGTCTGCGCCACTGACAAGAAGTCCACGAACGGAGTCCGCCCAGGCTCCGTCTCCGCGATATCTGTACTGTGCCGTGATTTCCCGCTTTGAGTACTAACAACGGGCATKGTGCAGCTGCCCGGCCATGAATGCGGGCGAGACCACAGCGACAGAGCGGAGTTTTCAAGCTTCGGAGACGGTGAGATCGGGTGGCACTGACTCCCATGAAGTTCTCGGAACCTCGGGCTCCATTTGTGGCGCTCATGCGACATTATGGGTAGATGGACACCGTGGTAGAGGTGGTGGTGAGGTCCTGGTGTGTGGAACTCGTGACTGAGTTCGTCCATCGGGTTGCCGGTTTGGAATCGACTGTAAATGTTGGTGGAGCTGGACGCTCTGTCGAGTTGTGGCCTGGAAGCGGAATAGGGTCCGTGTAAAAGTTTTCCAGCTTGATTGTTGTCCTGCATTTAGCGTTACACAGTATCAGTCACATTCCGTGAAAATTGTGACATTAAAGTGCAGAGTGCTATGAAAACTCGGACTCCTACGAAGTTGAGGTTCAAGACGCGCGAATGGAAAAGTACCAATCTGAAAATGATCTAAATTAACTACACATGACCATCGTCCCTCTAGAATCTTTGATCAGAGATTCTTAAAGATTCTGAATTCGAATATATAAGTATATGATCTATAATTGTACGTTGCGCGCTACCGTTATCAGTGAATGTGAATGCAATTGAAGTAGGTCCGACCGCAAGCGASCCCCTGAAATCATTTCTCCTAGCTGTGAGAGATTATTATGCTTCAAGAGCACCTGTAGATATGGTTCTATTAAGYGCAGATTCATTGGAAAGAGTTGATCCGTTCTTGGGGGGAACTGCATGAGCACGATCTCACATTCAAGCGCATGAAACGCACCTGTGGTCTCTTGGGATCCTCCAAGACGAAACGCCAACCGTCGCTGCGGCTGCGAGGACCGAGAGCGCCAGTGGAGTCACTGGTCGACCTATCCTCCAGAAGCTTCAGGTTATGAAGCTGGCCAGAAGGACGAGATTCCACTGTTRGTGTGGGGGAGAAAGTTGGACCTCCTCCATTGTTTCCCTCGGTCAACATCATCAACGCTATTCTGGCATCATATTCCMGTCTGCACATCTYCCACTCCGCCTCCAGTTTCTTCTTCCCGGAGCTGAAGCTGCTCGTCGGCCGCAACTCGGTCYGCAAATCGAAGACATGGTTGCTCCTGTTTAGCTCCGCGGCTGACTGCAGCCAGAGAATGTTGTTGTGTTGGAATTGTCCTCCTCGCCAAAAACTGAGGTCTGATGGACACAGATTATCATGGCCTTGCATGATTAGTTCTTGCAACTCCAAGAAATTATTAGATATGAGGTGCGACTCACACTGTCTCGTAAACCTCCACAAGCTTACCGCAATTGCAGATTAGTTACGTACAAGCATACTGGAATCAGAATTATCTCAATTATTTACCAGTTAGCCGCAGCATTTTATACAATTACTTAGATATTGTGATCCCTCAGTTAGAAACGATGTGAGTTGATAAATCTGCTATAAAATTTGCTGTGTGAAACTAGTTAATATCGGTGTTGTCAAGCTTTCGGTCAAACTAAAAGCCTTAGATTGAAACTGGGAATTAGTACACTTTAATGAACTTCCGGGCGAAGACTCTGGGTAAGTACTACGAAAACCAATGTGAGTAGCTAGTTAAGTACATCTCGGTCTGCTCACTGAATTACAATTCGTACCAGAGCAGTAGTTAACCTACCAGATTGAACACTCTCGTCGTTCTTCATGCTCCTGCTCTGTTTCTTCAATAAATCCATGCGCGACCCTCTTGTAGCGTGCAGCTCGCTCTCTCGACTTGATCGGCAATTTTTCACAAGAATCGACCGACCGATCGATCGAATAATCTCTGTCGTGATCAAGGGCTCAAGGCAGGAGAACTTCAATCCCTGAGACGTATCACAGCTTCTACACGAAGTCCTGGAATCCGCGAGTCACTCACTCCCGAATCCTCGAAACCTCCTGGCGTTRGTTGGTTACTTCAATCCATCAGAGTATCGGTAAAGATGTCTAGATCTAGAAAGGGGCTTCAAATTGGGGCGCACTGATATTCTACGCGTGAGAGAATCCAATGAGGAGCCTTGAAACTGAAACGTGAGAAAGGGGATCCGTACAGAGACACAGGCAAGACGTATGGTAAGCCACCGCGATTATAAATATAGCACTGACATGCAACTCAAGAGGAGCGCACTTGCTAATAATGCGCGAGGTATCTGGTCCGAAACTCGGCATGTATTTGGGGGGCATGTCCGAAGTCGGTGCTTGGTTAGGGAGTAAAGTTATTACCCACTTACCCGACCAGGCCAGTCAGTCGATCCCAGGGAGCATATTTCCGCAAACTACTTAAAAAAATCTCTGTTACTCGGATTAAACGGCGCAGCCGCTATCATCGGTACATACATATATATCTCTCTCCTCTACCGTAACCCTCTTCCTCGACTATTGGAATGATCGGAGAAGCTGAAAAGGATCGACATCACGACCAGCTGCCCCCGGCCTCCACGTCCCAGAAAACGTAAACTCGAAAGCCGAAGCTCTCAGAAAGCTGGTCTAGCTTTGGATCACAATCGAGTGCACCGACCAGCGGCTAGACGTAGAATACGTACTTCAAGCCGCACCACGCGCACCGATTCTACAAGACCTCACTAAAGAACATGATTAATAATATACCCAACAACATCCTCCCCGCCGGCAATCTTCCTCGCTCTCGTCGAAGTATTCTAGAAGGATTAATTGTACTTAAGGTTGACCGTCTGTCCGCGCGTGCATCTCCAGAGTCCACACAATCGTTCGTGCGCGTGGGTACGTATATGCCGCCTTTGACAGACTAGCTAGCTGTGCAGCGTCAGTCGCAAGATTCGGAGGCCGGGAGGCGATGTCAGTTGCTGTTTCCCTGTTGTGCGTTTCACATACCAAACACGAAGATACACATATATATTGCAGGCTTTGGATATCTGAAGAGAGGGCGCAAGCTAGTTAGCTACCGATTGAGGTACAATTCGATGAGAGAATGATGACGAAGTTTCAGATGCGGGCCGGGTGGGGCGAGAAGGCGAGACCAAAACGTGCAAGCAAGGGGGTTGCGCCTCGAGAGCCTGAACTGGTTGGCCTGGGCGTGTGGGAATGGCAACATCGATAGGGTGCAGGCAAGAAGACGTTGGGAATTGCTTTGCACTTGGTTTGGTTTGGCGATGGTGTCCGTGGCTCCTCCTTGACCCCACCGCCCCCGGCCCCTGCAGGCCTTTTTAACATGTCCACGGCCTTGGGAAACGCCCCCTGCCTGACACCAATTTGACCTGGGACTGACTGACTGACTGTTGGGAAGCGCCCGGCCGGGTTGATGGCTGCCTGGGACCCGAGCTACGAGGAATTCTCCGCCTCGCCCTCGCTATCTGGCTCTCACTTAACTTACTGGTGTCTTAAGCTAATCCCTGATTTGCAATGTCTAATCTTCTGAAGTACAAGAAGCATTCGCTAGTCGCAATTCAAGGTGATGATAGAGAATTCATACCTTCGTCTAGCTTTTGGTTTCTCCTTCTGCCCATTTCTGTATGTAATCTCAGAACATATATATACCAAAATTTTACTTCAAGAGGAGTGTAGTAAGAGGGCCCTGTCTAGCTCGCAAGAAGGAAATGACGACTTTTTTTTTCTCACTTCAGACGTTGTAATCTTTCAATACACAAGATCAAATGATCTAAAAATATTTCCACAAATGTCCACAACTTTACTTACTTCAATTTTCGCAAATAAGCACCTTGTTAGCAATGATGTGATGACACAGACGGAGAAGTGACTTCAGAGTGATTTTACAGCTAATTATATCCTACATAAAAAGTTTAAAAAACTCTATTGCGTATTGACTAGAGGCAGTCCGTAGACCGTACTAGGTTAAACGTATTATCTGGAACCTCTCCTGTATTGTATCTAGGACAGTCCTTTCGAACATCCAGCTGCAGTGGGTTTTTTCTTTTTCTTTTTTTTCTTTTTCTTTATCTTCTTTAAACCAACCCAAACAAGTTTATTGAGTCGATAACAAATTATGCGTTACATAACACCACGAATCTAAAATTAAAGCAACCAATAAGTTTGCAGCGAAAACTACGGTCTAAAATATCGGTAGTAGAGTACGTTCTGGGCTCTGCAGAGTTCCTCGACGAAGATAACCAAACTTTTTCCCCATCATTGTATACAGTATACATTCAATTGGTGCCCCAAAGCAGAAGCTTTGCCACCCTCAGTTCAAAACTGGGGTTCATGGGCAATAAATAAAAAATTTAATAAGTCAAAATAAAATTTCCAAATTTTATTTCCTCAAACATTATATATATATTTATTTATTTATTTATTTATTTTTATAACAAACGGGCGAGCCCATTGCATTAAAAAAACACCGAAGAACAGCCAGACACAAAGGTCGGCAAAATGAAGAGAACACGGCAAAATGAAGAGAAAACATACCTAAACTTTTGTTTATCTTTTTGAAGGAAAATTGTCTATGAGAATTCACTATGGAGCCCTAAATTTTTTTGTAACTTATCCAACATGACTTCTAGTTCCAACCAACAGAATAGTTATAGCTKGAATACTTTTGCAACATGCCATATTAAATCAACATTGATCAACATCTACACCTCAAAACTCTATGTACATGAAATTTAAAAATTTTAATACATGGACATTCTAACTAAATGTCGAGTAAACTCGAGGAGTGTGGTGCAAAATAAATTTTTGATTTCCTAGCCATGTTGCTCATGTCACTATAAGAAACTCTTATTTTAGGTGACKAGCCTAGATTTTTCTTGATGGATTTTAGTGAATGTCCAATCACTCCAATGCAACAAATCCATGTTTTATGTCAACATTGGTGTTATGTTGGACGTTTTTGTTGACAAAAAAACATGGGTTTGTTGCATTGGATGTCCATTAAAATTCGTCAAGAAAAATCGGGGCTTGCCACCTAAAATGAGTTTTTTTTATAGTATGTGGCAATTGCCTTTGAAATAAAGATATTAATTTACACTACTTAATTAGTTATATTTTTCTATTTGTATTTTGTAATTTACTWTAATAAAAGATGTTTGGCAAATCATTTGGATGAACTTGGCAAAATATAGTATAAAAAGGTCCTAAATTTCTATATTCTTGTTACAGATTTAAGGCTTGAAGGAGGTGACCAGTGTTTTGCAATAGATGTGCAATAGCAAATGAAAACCTAGAAAAAAAATTATGCACAAWTTTTATCCATTTGGCTACAAACAAAAATATTGATTGTTTTTTGTAAATGAAATTTTCATTTTTTTCCAATCAAAATAGCTAAATTATTGTTGTATTGTAAGACCAATAGCCAAATTTTACTTAGATACCACCTAATTTTGATATAAATATCACCAAGTATCACTCTAGTATTGCATGAGTATTGAAGAAACAAGTGGCTACTTTTCCATTTGAAATGATTAAAAAAACAAAAGAGCGAGAGAGAAATATGTAGTATCAATGTTTGGGTGGAACCAACAATTGGTTCATTGTTAGAGCATCACCACAAGGCCCAATGGCTCAGATTGAAAACATAATGAACTACCCTCCAAAGTCCATGTCAGGAAAAAGGCCACCAATCACAAGAGGCAAGCCATTTTCAAGCCACATATAGACTTGCAAAACAAACTTGTTTTCATGCCCAAATGCCAACTCACCTTGCAAATTGGATGATCACTTAAGAAGTTCATCTGCTATTCAAATGTGGCAAAGCTCTTAGGAGATGGAATTTGGAAGAAAAAAAAAGTTTGCAATTTGAAAACATCATTAACCCCTAAAGTCCCAAAGCCATTATTCTGTCAAAAACCACTCAAAACTGCTGAATTTGTTGCTTTCAGTCAAGAAACCACTAAAAAACATTTTTTTCAATCTAACCGTAGGATCTTGTATTTTAACTTGTATGAGATCATGTGGTAAAAATTTCATGAAGTTTGACCGTGTATATTGAAAGATATGAGCATTCAAAGTTAGAAAAAAAAACTATTTTGAACTTTGGACTGCAATTTCAGATGAATTTTTTTGCACTACAAACTTTGAATTTAAATGTTTTTGTCTTGAAACAAGCCTCACGCTAGCTAGCTAGCTGCCTGGAAAGCGTTCCATTCCTTCTATTTGGGCACACATGAGTTCCAATGCGCTTAAGTCACGCCAGGCCTGCAGGAGCTAAGTCAGTACTTCACCCAGCAAACCAATTCGTCAACTTCGTTGAAATGGCGTGCGTGTTTCAGACTTTACGTGCACTGTGACGTTCAACTGCCTCGACGGAGGTCACTCTAAAACTAGAACCGGTGTAGATCTGAGGTTTCATTGAAATCGGCCAAATGAAAATTAGTTCAAACCAAGCAAGCAAGATCGAGTTGGCAGCCTGAAGGAATTGCTGCTGAGCTGCCGGGGCTGGCAAAGAATTGAAGGTGATCGATGTGGCTCGCTAGCTAGCTTGCAGAAGCTCGGCGGAAACCGGGAGCTAGCTTAATTAACTTACTACCTGGGAAACAAACTTAGTGTGTGACGCGCGACCTACCATTGAAGCAGCAAATGAGGGTGGTGAGAGTACGGGAGCTAGTAGGACACCAAGAGAAGATCCTGCAGTTACATACTAGCACAACCAATATCATCACACCTGTAGTACAGTAAATGGGGTGATGTCGATATATATGCCGCACGGCGCATGTCGCAAGTCGTGTGCATTTGGGACTGAGCCAACTTTGCAAAATGAATAAGGTGGAATCATTAGCTAGGGGATCACTACATTCTTCAATTCCCGCCTGGACACATGCACAATGTAGGCGTAATACCGTATATAGTGACCTACTGCACCTAATCTATCAACAAATGATACTTGTCACAAGGGTGTTGTTTTTGCTTTTGTTTTTGTTTTTTGAAACAAGTGACTTGTCACAAGGTTAGGCGATTGGCATATATACAGTAGTGTAGTGTAGATAGATATCTGTACGTTGATCAGTAGGTGACAGTCTGGGGCTTTTGTCATTGGGAATTGGTAACAGTGGTAATGGCTTTCTGGAAACTGCCACTTGACCACACTGACAGACAATTTTCTTACAGAAGATCTTTGCTCCAGCTTGTGGACAAGCCCTGGAAACCTTATGAATTCCTCCCCTCCTGGTAAGTTACTGCATTCGTGTCAGATGCATTCTACATTTTCTATTTTCTATTTTTTGAACAAAAGAAACGTAATTTCATTAAATGCATTTCTAGATTTTTTATTTTTTAWTTTTTTGGACACAAATGAAACGGAACTCCATTGCAAAAGATAAAACTGTACAAGACCTGCCAGGCCACTTGCGCAGGGAGAGAACGACTCAGCAAATGCATAAATYCTAGATTTCATTGAGCATGTTACTGATGGTGATGTACCTCTAATTTATCCTATCAGCCAATGCGTGAGACACTACTTTACCAAAGTCACACTAAGGTAAACTACCCCAATATGGATGAAATGGGAGCAAGTCCATTGCAGGCAGAAAATTAATGCTCTAAGGTTGCTGTAAAAGCAATCCTTTAATGGCTGATTGCATTTTGCAGGAAGCTAACCTTCATGAAATAAATTTCAGTAAATTTTCATAGGAAGAAAAATGGAATTGGCATCTAGTCCAAGTMGTTKCATATTTTTTGGACCTTTGTGGAATTAATTACAAATTTTTGAAGTTGAAACACAGTGGACACTAAAAGCGCCTTCCTACTAAAATGTACATTATTGGTACATTGAAAAAAGCAAAATGGACTTGTGTGTTGGAGGATGCTTTTWTAAATGGGTCACTTTTAGAGCAACCTAACTTAAACCTCCCAAGTGCCTTGTTGTCTGTCTTCACCATGTGCCCCAATTTTTGTTGAATTTTACCAATGTAACCAAAAAAATTTGAACAAGTTGTGGAAACAATAATTCTAACTTGTTAGCAAATGTTTGTAAGAAATACAAGCCCTCAATAATGTCACATGTAGCATGACAAACTTGTAATGCGATGTAACTTTTGAAGCATGCCAACTCAATGGACTTGCATATTTCTTCTTTGAGATGGATGTTTCTATTGTAAAAAAAAATTCTTGYTTTTCAAAAGAAAAAAAATCATTTTATTGAAAGTCATTTTAGGTATTCTACCAAAGAATCTATAGAATAATTTTATATTTAGAAGTCTATTCTATTGATTTGTCGCAATTTCAAATTTAGTGATTTTAGAGAATTTTGAGCACACAAAATTAATCATTTAGATCTGAAATTTCTATAGCTTATTCCCACGATAGGTGGGCATATCCAATACTAGGAACATYTAAAAGTAAATTATTTTATGTCCTCCACATTTGGGAACCCTTGTGCATGAAGTTTTAAACACTTGAAATTGTTGTCAGAACTTTTCCATTTTATTTCTAAAAGATTCTAATCTCTGTAAAGTTCTAAAAAAATTATTTTATTTTTTAAAGTTTTTAATGTTTTTACTATCTTATAATAATTTAAACACCAAAACTCACATCAAAGTGTCTATTTTCTTATTTTYTTAACAAAATTGTCAATCTATTTCATAAAGTACTTTTAACCTTCATTTTTAAGCCTTAAATTTTGGAGATATGTTATTTTTTGTGTTATATCAATTAAATAACTATTTTGTAGAATATTTTGTTATATCAATTTACATCTTTTCATAGTATTTGCAAAACCTTTGATTTAGAAAGAATCCAATAAACATAAAGATGCTATATAATATCTACAAGTTTATTTTTTGTCTTTTATCTACAAGTCCTATATATATTTTGTATTGTATATGGACTCTGTATCCAAATGCTATATCCGTATATTATATTCGTATACATATCGGTATGCCCATCCAACGGCTCCAACATCGTTGGGGGGGGGGGGGAATTTTTTTCCCACATCCAACGGCTCTCGATTTTTGGGGAGGGGGGGTCACAAATAGAAAACTTGGAAACTTGTCCGCCGCTTTTCAATTGATAGTGTCTAAACTTGTTAATTTAGGAGTTCAGTGGATGAAATTGGTGACTAGTAAAGGAAAAATGGTCCATTCCTATGGCAGGTGGATATTAACTACAAGAGTCCAAGTTGCCTTCTGGCCCTTGCTAATTCCATCGTGTTTATCTCATACGTCCTTGTTGTAGGTCACGTACTGGGAAGCGTAATCATGTCAATGAGTGGTGAGACGCTTTGTCCTCCTAGTCAATGTTCCTACAGCCAATGAACATGAACGCATAGTACATCGCCGAGTGCACATGTCCTTTAAGAAATATTCTATCRTAGTTCAAATTCACAAGTGGGAGAGTACTTCTGCTCCTTACTGCCTACAGTTTGGTCAGTGAAAGTGAAGCCGCAGCATGATGTATCCACCCTTTGCAAGTTCGTTAGGCATCCACATACATCATTTCAGGTGTACATCCACTTTGCAAGTCAAGCTTTGTGCAACAAGAACTAAAACCGACCTCCTTGTTTCGTTGTCTGCCTTCTCGTTCTGTTGTCTACATGTCCACTACAATGTGTTTCCTAGTTTGCCATGGCCGACAATCGTGAAACTCAGCTTGGCAATGTAGCGAGGACTCATGAAGCACAGGGAAGTAGTGGTGGGTTTGCTACTAGTCCTTTGACAAGCATTGCGACTTCCAATGCACTACTGTCACGTAGCATTCAGAGAGGAGGGGGAGCTGCATGTCGTCATAGATCCAGGGTAACGGCTCACGCTAATGCAACGCCAATTATAGCACATTGGCACAAGGATGGACACACAAAGGTCTTCAACCTCCCAGACGAATTGGCACGTTACACTTCGGATGGCATTGAGCATGTGGCTGTGAAGAGTATCCGTAGTGCAACTATCGAACTGAAGTTGCATCCAAACCTGCCGTGGGGAGATCACTATGACATATCGCCTTTCCCTGAGGGCACTGGATAGCGGATTATAGCGGAGGTGGGTGTAGAAAAGTATGATAATCCAGCACTCAGTCTTATCGGTGGCTTCTTCTTTCGCATCTATCGTGAGAARGACAGGGTAAGCATGATCTTTAATTCCCTGTTTCCTAAGCATTTTTTTTGAGGGCATAATTGGCTATGATTTCAACTTACATTTTGCACTGTTGTGTGTAGAGCAAGGGCAATTACGGTCTTGTAAATATGAAGAGACCCTTCATATTGCCAAATAAGTCAACGTGGAGACAAGTTCCCAAAAAAAGCGTGCTCTACGGCCCAGCAGTATACATAGCTGATCCAGTGAACATGCTAACCCATGCACAGATCCTCCAGTATACAGACATGGCTGGAAAGCACCTGAAAATAGATCTGCCGTTGTGTCCACCTAGCGATGACATTGATGACAACGAGTCATTTGCTTCAAGCAACCAACCACGTAGGTTGTTTAACGACTTTGCTGCTGGTGAATCTTCGGAGGTATCCGGAAGGCAGCAGGCAGTGTCACAATACACACCACATTGGTCTACAATGCGGCCACCCGCGCACACAAGCATAGAGAGTCTTGGAACACCACGCGTTCAACTTGAATCAACCGTTGCTGTGCCACGCCGACTGTGTCCAACTTCCATCGGCAGGAGCTCAGGAACACACGCGCTACACACTGACCACAACAACTTTCAAGATGTCCCAGGTTAGTGTTTCCATAGTTCACTGGATTTCTCCAATCGTAAACCTCAACCGTCGCTGAGTATTTTATGTATGTACTCAAGTTTTGCAACTGCACTCATATATTATATGTCTTCATTGAAGACTCAATTATGGGGTTATACCATGTATGTAAGAAGTTTCTCTATTAGAACTGAAATGGTCATTTACGGTAACATTGAAAGCGACAATGACGATTCCGATTTTGAAGATCCACCGTGGCTATCTGGACGTGAAAGACCTTCAAGGGTAGGAATGTCAGGGACCAGTAGCACAAGTCGCACACGTAGTAGTAGTAGGGAAACACCCAGACTACTTTCTCAAGCACATGACAGTGACAGCAACGCTTTTGTTGATCTAACCAGCGATGACAATCCTGGAAGGGTTCAGAGCATTCTAGATGAGGAAGATCGAGACATGGTGCGGCTTGATGAAGAGTGGATCCGGTTGAGTCTTGCACATGATATGCTCCGTGAAACAGGAGATGTAGAGTTGGTGGATGAAGGCATGTTGGAGGCGAGCAACTATGGCACTCTACAACGGAATCGTCCAAGCCACTTTTGGAGCATGCTTGATTCGATAAGGCAAAGCATCTGTAACCTAGACGAGGTTTCAGCTTGGGATACACTCTTGGGGCGACGCAAACTACGCAGAGGTTTGCCAGAAAGTATCCTGACCAAAAAACTGGTGGTGGTATTACTACAACCCGATATGCAAATGTGGACTACGTCGCAGGTTGAGTCGTTATTCTTAAAGCAAGCACACCCAGATTGAGAGAAGTGGGATATGATTGAGTCTGTGTGCCAGGTAGTAGTCAATGGAGCCACACCAGCTGAAATACATAACCAGGTAATTGGAACGGTCTTGGAAGAGACCTTCAGCCTTGAAATTCTTCAAGGAATGCAGGACCGCCTCGAGAAATGGCATGTGGAGGATGCCCACACAACAAACAAAGCTCTAGAGGCAGCCTTCGTGAAGAGTTATTGGCGCAAGGAGGAGGTTTGGAGAGCATACCAAATTTGCTACTTTCGAACGCGTGTCCTTGTTGAGTATCGAAATGCCCTCTTCCAACATGACTCCTATCGCATACGGGTAAGCAGACTTCACCATGTATTTGTTGTTTGCAGATTCATCAAATTTTTAAAATAAGAAGAACTTTATATATCCTGTTTCTTTACCCTAAAGAGCACGAGTACTTTGGCAATGCAGGTGACATCTGGGTCAGAATTGCAAGAGTTGCGGTCAATGTTTGTGCGTTTGAAGACAGCTAAAATGCCTTTCCCCACAATGAAGGTCACTTATGCATTCGACCTAGATGATAAATCATTTGCAGAGTCGGACACACAAGACTGTGGTGGTCCAACACGTCGATTCCTTGGGCAATGTTGGAGTCAGTTTTGGAATGACACCGGGGTAAGTTGTATTTGACCATAAAGCTGTCGCATATTATGGATTAATTGGGTACCTTCCTAACTATGGAAGGCCTTATGGAACTTTTGTCCCACTATGAGCACCCACTAATGTATACTTGTCTCATAGAACTAAGTTGTTGCATGCAGGTATTTGGATCAATTTTTGAAATCGCTGATGGAGGCCATACAAGATCCATCAAGCCACTATCTAAACCACTACTTAATAAGCAGCGGGTTGAGAATTTGGAGCTCTTTGGTCTTTTGTGTTTCCTCCTTGCCATGTATGGCCAGCAAGTGGATCGCCCCATGACAAAGTCTACTATTACTTTAGCCTGTGGCTATCGCCCAGACATGCAAAAACCAGCCGAGATTGATAATTATGAGGGTGACTACCAAGCAGTGAAGCCACTACTCTTCACAGCGCTGAGCACACTTATCCGGGCCCAATCGTCCGAAGAACAAATGGCTGCAAAGTTTGCAATAATGGGTGACTACGACTACTCTGAACTCTTTTGCATAGTCAATCGGCTTGGCTCGGGTACACTTGCGGGTGATGACAYTGTAGCAACCTTCTGCACCCGCGCTCGTGACATTTTACGTCAACAAATCATGAAGGTTATTTTTGATGGGCCTCGCTTGGCGGCCGAACACATCCAAACTGGCTTTAGGTATGCAATGGCATCCTGTGCCAACAACAGGCGGATACAGAAAACGTCGGCACAAAATATCACCTCTACATTGTTCACTATGGCTCCGGAGTTGATTGCACCCATCTTTGGAGCAGAGTCGGGTGTGGAAGCCGAGGATTTTCTCAATTCATGCCATCTGAAGTCGATGCCAGCTGAGCTTGAAGATCGATTTCGCCGAGTTGTTACAAACATGACCCAAGCTGGTTTGTACAAGCTCAATAAGTTTGTGACGGATTCCGAGTACTTTGCCTTTGAGCGTATCAYAGTGTACGTGAATTCTACATGGGAGAAGACCCGGCTTCCAGAGTTTTCAACTTGTTTCCGCAACATGACAATCCCGAAGTATGAGTCTGACGAGGTCATGGCCGCAAAGCTTGCCTATGCCACCTTACACACTGAGTACGGCAATGCTTGATCCATAGAATTGCCTTATCCACACTGTCCTTGAACCCGACCATGTAGATGTGTGCATATTATAGTATTCCACACTACAGGATGCATTTTTGTGTGAAGGACAAATTTTGGTTGAACAACAAATTGTAAGGGTGAATTTCCATTAATGAGACATATGCTTATATCCCAATTTCATTTGTTTTGTACTTGTTTTCTTTATCAATTGATGTTTGCTATTATCTATGTTTTAGAGTGTATTTTGGTCAGTGGCCATGGCAACGCATAAATTAATATGTAATCAGGTACTACATACAGGCAATGAGATGCTTTAACTAAATTCCATCAGCTCATGGAGATCTGGTAGCCAAACATTCACATTCATTAGATTGACATACAAAAGAGGGCTCAAATTTTCATTTGGACCTCTCTTAAGACTCTTTGAAATTCAAACGTGTATCTGTTGTAGATTGTAGTGCTTGAAGGTCTTGCAAAAGGATTGGGGTTCTCTATCAACCAAGCTGTCAACAAAGTTTGGAGGCATGCTTTTCTTGGAACTGAAAAGGATTTAGTCATGTAGAATGTCAGATTTATACCAGTCTATTGGGAGATAATTTGTCAACTYTGAAGTTCCAATTAGGCTAACTCAAATCCCACCTGATGGTTTTATATTCTACAACCCTCTTCACAAATCTCCTGTAGTAAGTACAATTTAGACACACAGAGATGATAAGGACCGCATCTTCAAAAGGCCTGCTAGCTTCATGGAAACACCTGAGGTGCTTTAGCCACTAAAACATCCACCAAGTAAACCTAAATGAAACAAATACACACTATGCCACATTACATTGTAACCAACTCTCATGAAGCTGTCCCCATGGTGGGTGTTGCCGTCGCCGTGGTGGGTGAAGGTATTGCTGTGCCACTGCTGTGATGCATGCCAACCCTAACACCATTCACCATGGGCCTCCCAACCCTAAAACCGGACCTACTGATACAGGTTCGGATTTTTCACAAAACTGCCCGTCAAAATTGGGCCAAAATGGACGAGTGTCAAGGCGAGAAATCGTGTCGAGGCGGCCTTCGATTCTCCGGGAAGGGGGCGTCCACGGGATTTGGGAGCGTCACGGCTTAGGGATCTTAGGGCAAAATCCTTGACCGCGGCCCCTGTAGCCGTTGCCAAAGCAGATGACATCGTTGCCATGACTAGGGTTTTCATGGACTCCGTCGCCATGAGGGGTGAAGTTGTCGCCCTGCAACCCAGTGACCCGCAGGCATCCAGCGCCCAAACGGTATTCCATAAAAGCCGACTGCAGACCGGTGGGGCCACGAGTCATAACCGGCAGTACGCCGTTGCGACCCTCAGCACCTTCCGGTCACCCCAGTCAGCTCCTCCCTTCCCAGTTGTTCATGGCAACTTCGGTGTCTTCCTAGTTTTCAGGTTTTGGGCCAAATCGTGGAATTCTTTGAGTAATTGGTTGCTTGTGGGGTCTACAAGGACTGTGTGAAATCTCGTTGTGTTCTGACTCTTGCATGGTTCCATTTCATTAGAATGTGTGGTTCCAATTCRAAAAAATCACCGTCAGTGCACGCACTTCCTTGTTCATCAGATGTTATRATCTTCGCATCTAACCGACCAATTCGACCTCTACCTTTTCAGTAAGCATCGCCTCGAACCTCTGGATGATATGGAACGGTGGGTTTATGTGATTCTACCTTATTTGTTTGCAGTGACCGATTCTTCCGACACACGTCAAGCAGCGAGTCCCTGACACAAACCAAGGCTGGGCGGTCTAGGGTTAAGGGAGTGAGAGTGTTACTGGAATTTTCACCAAGTGGATGAAGTGGAACTTTCTCATGCCATTCATTTTCGAATGTGTGGATGGTTGAGAGTGAAGGAGTGACAGCGACTGCAGAAGCCAAGATTGCACGCCCGCCGTTGTTTCTGCATCCAAGTGTCACGAAGGGGAGGCTAACGATCGTCTGCAGGAGTTCGACAATTTCRTTTCTGGTTTCATAGCAAAGCAATCCAAACGCTCGCTTCATTGAGAATCAATCAGTTGACGCCCAACAAGAAGAATCTCAAAGGTAAGTACAGTAGTTGTCTGGAATCGGGGAAGTTGACACGCAAAATTCCTCACTTCCTGGGTTTCCTATGATTCGAGAATTTCTCCGTCTCTGGGTTTCAATTGATTCGAGAGTTTATGCGTTTCTAGGTTTTGGGTAATTCGAGAAGTCCTCTGTTTCTGGGATTCGAATGATCCGAGAATTCATGTGTTTCTAGGTTTCAATTGATACGAGAATGCCTCTGTTTCTGGGTTTCGTATCCCTGAGAATGAATTACTATCTACGCTTCGGATGATTTGAGAGATGCATTTGTTTCTGGGTTTCGTGTGATTCAATGTAGAGACCCAGGATTTTTTCTTGAAATGTGGGATTTGGGTTTCAAGGCTGCAGGTTGAGGAAGGTTTTTGACGGGATTCATCGGGAATTTCGGTGCAAGCATAGTTTGAAGTTTGGTTGCAATTGCGCTGATGGCGAGAGCGGCGGAGAGCGCCGCAGTGCAAGCATTGCGGAGTGTGATGCWACGCGCGCAGCAAGCCAGCGACCGTGCCAATCGACCTATCTCGCAGGTCCAAATTGCCCCTCTGTCTTTCTAACAATATTAACATCGATAACTATAACCAAAACACGGCATCAATCGTCTCCCCTGAGCATAGTTCCTATTATTAAACCGGTCAAAGGTTTGCACGCTCTTGTTTGAGAATTTCAACGCTTCAAAGAATGCGTAACCTGGATACCGCATGGGAAAGCTACAAAACTCTATTTGGTAATTGACCTAAGATGACACTTGAACGGATGTTTAGTCGGTCTACATTCTCTTTAGCAATACTTTTATGTTAACGTTAGATAATGAGAGAGGGTTTTAATGCTCCAAAGAGATGGGTGGAGGAGGTTTCTTTAATTTCGAGGTTAATGTGACATTTGTAAAACTTTTTCTAGCTGCAGGTGCGAGTGGTCGCCGTGAGCAAAACCAAGCCGGTGGCCATGATTCAAGATGTCTACGACGCCGGACACCGTCACTTCGGGGAGAATTATGTGCAGGAGATTCTTGACAAAGCTCCTCAGGTATTCGTCGTTGCATTTTACTCTCAATTTCGTAACTTAATTTGTGATGTAGTGCTGCAACTAAGGTTGGGACACCCACAATCGCCCCTTTGAGCGGTAGTTCCTGTTATTAGACTGATCAAAATTTTATATATTCTTGTTATATCAATTGAAAAGAGGACTCCGATGCACCGGGTTGGGACCAAAGAATGTGTTATTTGGATACAATATGGAAAAGTTATGAAGTTTCAAAGCTTTATTGGTGACTGACCTAGACTCTGACACTTGAATAGATGTTTAGATGGTCTACATTCTCTAGACGTTAATGCACCCAATGTTTTCGGGTGGCAATTTTGTGCATTGACAATTTCAGGTGTCCCGACTCCCTAGTTTATATTCTTGTCATCCTTTGGAAAGGGTCCTAGCTTGTGTTGCAGATATGGTTCTGTAGGTTAGGGTTTCCGGTATCCTCATTTGTAGATTCTGTATCAGGAAATTTGTTCCCTGCTGTGTGGGTTGAGAGATTATGCATGGCTAGGCCTTCCACAGTTGGAATTGGCATGATTCTCAAAAGATCCCCAATTACCTTTTCAAAATATTAGTTKTAATTCAGTGTACGTAAAATAATGTCTAGTTATTGTTGATTTAATGTTAACTTAATATTCGTCCATGGAACACCAAGTTAATGTCAATGACACTACCATTAAGTTAACATCATTTATGCTGTACTAACTTTAAGTGAACAATATGTAAACTCAATATAATTAGTATAATCATGAATCTAATACCTAGGTAATTAACATTAATAACTGTCGATCTAATGGGGGTCTTTTGTGATGTGTTTTATCTTCTCCCTCGAATCATGCTTTGTAATTGATTGGTTGTGAACTGTGTAGATGCCGGAAGACATCAAATGGCATTTTATTGGCCATCTTCAAAGTAACAAAGCAAAGGCTCTTGTCAGTAAGTATCCCTCCCTTTCCACACGATTGGGAAACACGCATTTGTAGAAAACCCTCTTACAGTTGAGGTATTTAAGAAATATAGCCGCTTTAAACCCTGTTAATTGTACTTCTATTTGAGGCAATTTCTATATTTAGCCCTACAATTATTAACGTGACTAGGTTGTCTAGTAATACGTGGGTGTAGTTACATAAGATTCTGCTGGTGACAGAGCTGCATGGTTGTTGGAAATTCAGTTTCCTCGAATTGTAGTSCCTCTGTCAGAGCTTGAAAAAGTGCATGTCACCAGTGAAGTATAACTTGTCTAATAAGTTTTTGTTTGGAGCGGRGTGTGCTAGTTAGTTAGTAACACTGATTGTTTTTTAGAGTTTTACCAGAGGACATTAATTCGTTCCTGGTCGCTGAATCGCACTAGTTTTGCTGACGTTTCTGTTGCTGCACTTCAGGCGGCGTCCCCAATCTCTACATGGTGGAAGGCGTCGACAGTCAGAAGGTGTGTTGTTCTTTATATTCCTGCAGTATGTGACTGGCTCTTACCATATTACCTTTAAGTTGCTTTGATACTTAAGGTACAGTGTACTATTCGTGTCACTTTATGTATGCACAAGAGTATGTAAACGTAGGAGCAAACATRCATGGGAGTGTGCATTAAGGGAGATGTATAGAGTTGTGGAGAATCCTTTGAGAATTTACATAAGAGCCAAATCTGTTGAAATCAAATCTTTATCACCATGAATGAACTCCTTGTGCAATTTCAAAATGGGAGGCTGTAAGTGCCAGGAGCCAATCCCATTTCCTTTCAAAGATGAATGGCCATAGATATTTAGCCTAGTCATTCTCACACCACTTGCCAATAAGCCCAAGCGTATGCATATATGGGTTGCTGTTGGTAACAGTGGTCAATATATGCGTCTGGATCAGGTCCCTAATGACTCTAGTACCCTCTACCTTGACAGATGGAAGGAATCTCACTGCTCATCCTTTACCTTTGTGAATTTTGGTAACAGTAACGTAAACTAGAACTGAACTCCAATCTTTGGTCACAAGTTTTAAGCGGCGTACTAAGAAATTTTCATGCAATCACATAGGCTGATTAGTGACCATATTTTGCAGGTCGCAAATCACTTGGATCGAGCTGTGAGTGGGCTAGGAAGACAACCACTGAAAGTCCTTGTGCAAGTGAATACCAGCGGGGAGGCTTGTACGTTCAGCATCGTCACTACCTTCTTGTTGGTCGTCGATTTTTTTGAAACCGAGAAACAAGACAATGAAATGTTTATCCAAATGTCTTTTTGATGCAGTTTGATCATGCACATTAGTTTTAGGAAATTCCCCAATCCAGCTAGATCTCTCTCTTTTTCCATTTTGAGTCAGCTTTTCTGTGATGGCAGCCAAATCAGGAGTGGAACCGTCTGAGTGTTTGGAACTGGCAAAGCATGTCAAGCAGGAGTGCCCAAATCTACGATTTTCAGGATTGATGACCATTGGCATGCTTGATTACACATCCACTCCTGAAAATTTCAAGGTACCTGATGGTGTTTACATGCAAGAATTTGATGATTATCAAGATAATTATCAGCGTAAAAATTAGTCTATTTCAGATACTTTTAGACAATATTATAACGGGAATCCTCTCTAGGATTCGTGGCGAAGTCTCCCAACTGTCACAGTGATCAAGTAGAAGCCTTCCCATGTATCTTGCGGAGGCTTGTGTATGATCAATTTGACTATATGGAGATCTCCCTATGAAACATAAGAGATTCTCTTTATAATGTTGTCTAAAACTTCCCACAACAGTTTAATTTTAATGAAAATCATGTTGGTTGTTGTTGAAGTTTATAATGCTTACCCAAGCACGTACATCAGGGTGCTTGCTGCCTCAGGTATTTTCTTCGCAGAAATATACATTTCTGCGACAGTCTGGTTGGTGTAGCCCTAGTGGTTGTCTTAATATGTTCCTTGCTTTTTGCAGACCCTATCAAGCTGCAGGGAAAAGGTGTGCAAGGAGCTTGACATTCCGGAGGAGGAATGTGAACTGTCCATGGGCATGTCGGGTGACTTTGAACTCGCTGTAAGTCATCACATGTCTTGTGTTTGACACCACATGTGCAGCTGCTCATAGTCACCACAATCAGTTCTTCTTTTTGTTGTAAAATATTTTCTATAGATCTGTTGACCGTGGGATTTAACTTCTCACTGTTGATTTGTTCCAGATTGAAATGGGAAGTACGAACGTAAGAGTTGGATCTACGATTTTTGGAGCTCGAGAATATCCAGCAAAAAAGTAGCCTGATCTTCATAGCAATTTTATGTATCTTAGTAGATCCTAGAAGCACTACGGTATACTGTCAGCAGCATTGATACCTCACTTCTTTGTTCAACTATAATAGAATTATCTCTCCCAACGTTTATTTCTCTATTTGAGAGCCTGAAGTTTCACTAGGTCTCTAACATAGTGCATTGCGTATTTTCGAATCGATATTTTCCACAGGGTACAGGAATGATGGGATTCTGTGGTACACACTCATGAAAGAAATTATATCCTTCCGTTCACATGGAAAACTCGGATAACGGACAGATTCACAGGGAGCTCACAAGTGAAAGGCCAGGATGAAATCTAGAATCTACCGAGTATGAGAGGGAAGTGGGTGCCAGATCCAGCGATGACTAGTGAGCACAGAGTTCCTGCACAACTATGCATACTATTATTGTTATTACTATTATTATTATATGATAAGTACCTCACCTATACTTTCTCGTCATGATCATTGCAAAGGACATGGCTTAGTAACGTCATCCCTACCCCCACACAAAATGAGAGCCAGAGTTGTTAGTAAAGGAATGTTTCTACCTGGAGGATTACTCATAGCTATGTTTCAATGTGTGCTGATTGAGCTCTCTTTGAACGAACCAAGCAACTTTGTTACTCTTTTCACAAATTTGCTGGTGTCAGAGTTTGAGTTTTCTATCCTACAGATGATTCTCTAACTGGGGTACGGAGTCTCTCTCTCTCTCTCTCTCTCTCTCTCTCTCTCTCTCTCTCTCTCTCTCTCTCTCTCTCTCTCTCTCTCTCTCTCTCTCTCTCTCTCTCTCTATTGGTAAATCAACAACTAGTTGTTATATGGATTTGCCTAAATTTTTTGGGATTTATTTATTTTTATTAGAAGTTCTATCTTTTGCATTTGGAAATTCGTTAGTTGCACTAAAAATACAAAGTACTCTAGGTGCATAAGGTCCGCTAAAATGTGTGAATTTTATCATCAACTTGATATTAGCATTTGAATTGACAAAAAAAATTTTGGAGGCTCTTAGGAAATAGAAGTTAGTTGCCCTTCACAAGTTCATATTTGCATGAGAAAATGTCTAGGTTGTTGGTGCTTATTTAGATTCATTCTGTAGGGCAAATTGGCTACATGCTTGAAAAATTTTAGATCATTTGGAATTGTATAGCTCATTRTAAAAAATTGTAAGTAGAAAAAAGTAGAAAATGATTCAAATTACTAAATTGTTAAGAATTTAGTTATGGAATTGAAAAATGTCAATCCCAGAGATTGTAATGTTTTAATGGACAATCAAAATCCTATGCTTTTATTTTTACTTTTAAATATTGAAAATTGAGTTAAATAAAGGACTTTAAAGTTTATTTTAGAGCAGAGAATTTATAATTGACCACAAACTAAAACTCCTCATAACTTTCATCTCACTAATCAAATTGAAATGATTAAAGGCTTTCCATGTATATATAAATCTAGAAAACCAATTTCAAAATTATGCTTCTAAATAAAGTGATTTTTTCTGATCTGCCACATTGCCCAGGTGGTAGGAAAAAAAAAAGACTATATATATATACATCATACAATAATTTTAAACCATGCCGTCAAAAATTATGAAATTTTTTGGGCCTTAATAAAAAAATCCTATCCCCATATTATTTGAAAATTACAAAGAAAAAAATAAAAATTTGGAGTAAATTGTCCGAAATAGTTAAGTTGACAAAAAATGCAACTTGGTCTTTTAACCCCTAAACGCCCCACGGGACTAAAAGTGTCCTCACAATCTAAAAATCCAAATCAATATGTTGTAACTTTTGCATCCGATGTCCGAATTCAATAAAACTTGTTGGAAAACTTGCACTCTTTCTTCTAGTTTGTGTGGGAAAATTTTAGGTCAATCCAAAAAGTACAGATGTTTTGGGAGCCAATCAAAGTTCACATGTTCAATTTGAGTTCACCAAACTGCATTTGATGGCTGCAACTTCGGGTGCTTGTATCTCCTTCATCAAATGTTTGTTTTCAATCAAATTTATTGGATCATCTTACCCCTTGAGTTCTAGTTATTGCGGTAAATGTTTTATGTCAATCCAAGTTGTTTTGAATTTTTTGTAGCAATTCAAAGTTCAAAATCTAGAGATTTTTGGATTATAGTGAACTTTGGAGGCTTGTATCTTCTTCATACAATGTTTATTTCCAATAGTTTTTGTTGTAAAAGTTGCGCATACCAGTTTAGTTTGTATGGACAAAATTTCATAACAATCCAAGCAATTTTGAGTGACAAAGAAGCAGTTTAGTAGAAGGAGGTGCAGCCATGGATGTATTTTGTGCAACTATTTTTTGACATTTCAAATCCATTTTGCAAACACAATGAGTCAATTGAATGATATTTTCTTTCACGAATGTATGTGTATGCTATTTTTGAAGCACTTTATAGTTTGAAGTTCTTTCATTTGAGTAGGTTTGGAAAGTCACATTTGACCTCCAAATGTGTTTCTAGGAAAATTTTAGCATCCTTTTTCAACATTAAAACATCGTAATCTTTCAAACTATACAATCAAAGGACTTCAAATTTGATGCACGATTAGACTTCAAATTAATCAATCTTGGACCTACTTCGACTCAACAATTTTATAAAGATTGAAAATCAAATATATTTTCTTCAAATTTTTTTTCTTTGACTCTAAACTTAAATGGTCAACACAAAAAATTTTAACTCAAGGTTTGTAGTGCAAAAACTTTCCACAAATGGGGGTCAAAGTCACCTGAAATTGCAAACCAAAATTCAAAAAAAACTTTTGTTTTCAACTTTGAATGCTCAAATCTTTTAATCTATATGGTCAAACTTCATGAAATTTTACCACATGCTTTAAGACAAGTGAAGTATGAGATCCTATGTTAGATTTACAAAAAAAAAATTAGTTTGGTTCCTTGGATGCATGCAGCAGRCATGGAAGTTTTGAGTGGTTTTAGAATTAGAAAATGCCTTGGTTCATTTAATGGTTAAAGGATGWAATTTTATGAAAAATTTAACCAATTCCAATCTTCAACAATATTTATAAATTAGATAGCATTGCTAAAAATTTAAAATCAAGGTTTTGGTTGGATGTAATTCAAACTTTAAAGTCTACAAATTTTGTTTATATATTATTACTAGATTCTTTCTCCAAGTTGTTTCTCATATSCTWGTACAAAAATTCAAATTAAGAGTTGCCTCAATGTATTCAAGGGTTATTTTGGTTTGTTTACAATAGAAGAAACCAATGTTTARTGTCACAGATTTTAGGTGACATTGGATTTGACAACCCATGTTTTTATSTCAAATATAATGTCCAATATAACATCTTGATGTATGGTTGCACGTTATTTTTTACATAAGAACATGGGTTGTCAAATCGATGTCATCTAAAATCCGTCACATTAAACAGAGTTTTCTTTTAGTGTCAAGCTCACTTGTAGTCTCTTAAATGTATTTATTTAGCTTTTTCCTAACAAAAATCAAAGGATCCTAGTGTGTGACCAAATGCCTTTAGTATCTCAACTCCAAGTGCCTATTGACAATCCAAAACTAACAAGACATGTCTAATTTATCAATGTCTCAAACAAAATGTAAATGYGTATGTGTACAACAATGTACTAAAAAGTGGCGTACCACCCTTGGTCAATTAATTAGCCCCTCCCTCCCTCAAAAAATTTACAAGCCATTGATTTAAAAGTGAATACCGATATTRATACARATATGAGCATTGGATACAGAATACGRGTATAGATAYAGATATAGATACGAGGCAGATACRAGCATTGGATACATWTAYRCATATAGATATGGTAYAGATACGGGTACAAATACGAGCATTGGATATAGATACGGGTATAGAGTACATGATGCATTGTCCCATATTCTTTGTCAATGATTTGGTTTCTGAAAATTACAAGAGTGAGGGGGAAGAGGGGTATGAATAACTTAAAATTTAAAATTTAAAATTTTGGGGGTCTGTGAGGACATGCCATGTGTACCAATTTTTAGAATTGACATTTTATTGCCACTTTTCAATACATTTTCACACAATGTACTGAAAAGAAGCAGTAACTACCATATCCAGTATGTTGATTTACAGATCCAAATACAGTAACTACCAGATCCAGATCCACTTAGGTACAGTTCATTTACAAATTCTAGACTTCCATTAATCTATGGCTTTGCAAAAGTTGATTTTTTCACGCACTTTTGTCAAATGCCATAGTGGCTCTTCCGACACCAACTTTTGTAGACTTGTGCCTAAGCTAGTCCTATGTCTACCACGCCTTCATACCCTCCATTCCACAACCACATCACAAATTTATGATTCAAATTTTCATTACTACTAAAAGCAACGCCTCTCTCAAGGTACGTGCAGACCTGGTGCTAAGGGTGGCCTTAGCGAGCATTCTTTGAAGTGAAGAAAAATGTGCATTCAGACCTGCGGGGTTTCGTAATTCCCGAGCCTGCCTGGAGTGCGACATGGTGTAGGGAAAGACCGGAGTCCTATGAGGCGTTTCACGATGGAATCTCTTTGGTGAAGTGCTGAACGACCAAATTATTGTAGCAACGGCTTTCAGCACTTTTGTAGATTTGAGAGAGTAATGAGCGTTTGTAGTTTATGGGGCTAGTGGAGGGCAATTAAGTTCAAGAGTCGGTTTTGGGGATTTAGTGTCTTCTGTGTGAAGGCAAGCAACAATTGTCTACGCCCGATGACTCCGCCGTGAGAGCCCTCCCAAGCAATGTTTACACAAAATTTGAACTACCTGACGCCATTGAACGAGCGATTAAAACAACAAATAATTATGGTTATTTTTTCTTTGGCATAAGTAGGTCCTATTCCAAACCTTCATCATGACTATGCCAAAGGCAAATGTGGTCATTTTGTTCTAGTACGCCTGTGTCATCTCTTATTTCGACGACCTAACACCACCATATGCAAACACACCGCTCTTTCTGTGCCTTCTTTCTTACAACGTCATTCACGACAATGGGTCCACCTATCAAAAGATTTGTTTCWTGAGGAAGTCTGCRGCCTTTGACTATATTATCTTTCTATAACCATTGCATGCAAACCACCTATCRAAAGATTCATTTCCTGAGGAAGTCTGCGRCCTTTGACTCAATTWTCTTTCTATAACCATTGCATGCAAACTCCAAGTGTGCACATACCATCAACTCCGAATTGCCTTACTTCAAGCRGACCCGCCATTGCTTCACATTTTYYCATTCTTCTCATCTCACATTGCCTTCCAATTTTGCTTTAAATTTGTCCTTCAATTTGGTGGAGCTTATAGTTTGCACAATCTGGCAAGACAAAGGGAACCACGACAATGCTTATGGAATAATTGGAGAGCTCAATTTGCACCATCAATAGCTTGTCGGAAACCTTACCTCAATATACCTCATAGGAATCAGAGATTGGCTTTTGCTTGTAACTATAGACATTAGACGATTGAAGATTGGAATAGGGTCATATGGACAAATGAGTCTTTGTTTGAACTTGGCAAAGACTCCCAATGCATTCAAGTTTGGAGGAGAGACCATGAGAAATATTTGGACAATCACCTCACTCCTACTTTCAAATCAGGGAAAACATCGGTCATGGTGTGGAGGGCATTCACTGCATTTGATAAAAGTCCTCTGGTTTTCATGCCTCAAGGGGAGCAAAGTACTGCAAATTTTGTCAATCATGTTTACTAAGGTGTCCTCTCCAGATTCTATTTCATGCATAATGCACCCCAACTTCTCATTCTTATGGAGGGTGGTGCTCTTGTGCATCGCAGCAAACTTCTTGCACTTTGGAGGGAAACTCGTGGGATGCAAAAACTACAATGGCCTCCAAATTTGCCCGACTTGAATCCCATAGAGAATCTATGCAAGATCATGAAAGATTTATTTCACAACCATAAAAAACCAAGCAATAAACAAGAAATGATTGAAACCATTGAAGTGGTTTGGAATGAAGTTTCTTTGGAGCAATTCCAAAAGTTGCCATTGCAACCATGCTTAAACAAATGCGAGCAATGATTTTAGCTAGGGGATAGCACGAGATGGTAGGTGGTATGCACAACACATCCTGAATGTTGTATGTTTTTGAACTCTATATGTAATTTTTTTTTATGATGATGAACCACTCTTCACTACGATTCCAACCCAACTTGTGGCTTAGAAATTTGTTCATTTCCAACGAGATACACCTTCCTAAAGTTCAAAAACTTTAGAGTGAAAACTGCCACTGTCCAGAATTTGTAAATGAATTGTACCCAATTATACATGTATGCAGGGCTTTTTTTTTCATTTATGAAGAAGTGCCATAGTGGCGATATAAAATGTTACAGTGGTGCTCCAAATTGCAACATTCATCCATTTATTGGATGTATAGTATGATTTTCATCCACAATTAGGCGATTTCATCTAATATATTTTTTAATTTCAAAAGTTGTCTAGCGATTTCATCCAATTTTTTTGGCATTTTTTATAACCTTTTTTAGCCAGATTTTTTTTTCTACTGCAATCTAGCACCAAAAAGCCAAAAAAAAAAGCCTTGCATGTATGTATTAGATATAATCATTTTCTCCATAACCATTGCTTGATTGCCACCACTTTTACAAGTGGGCTCCATTGACATACTTGAATTTTGTCCATGAACAAGCCCTTAACATTGGAAAAAAAAGAAAAATGGTTGCTCAAAAATTAACAAACACTAAGCACCAAATATTATGATGGTGCCATATAAGAAAAACATGTCCTTGGTTGTGCCACATTGTCATTAGTGAGAGACCTTTATTGTCAATCATTGAGATTTTAGCCTAAGGAATAACTTTCACAACCGGAGTAGTTACCATAGCATGGCATTGTATACTTAGCTTGGAATTTTTCCCACTCAAGTGGAAAGAAAAACTAACTAGTCAACAAAAAAGTTAATTACTTGAAGAATGATTACCATGTAGCCAATTTATGATGATATCAAAAAAGTGATTTATGGATGAAATAGGACTACACTACTCATTTTCTTAATTTGAAACAATATTGCATTGCAAAGATTGAGTGATTTAACTCCAAGAGAATTGAGTCTCTTTTGGGCACAAATTGTGAAAAAATGTCACTTTTTAGGGCGGCAAAGAAAACATGAATTTTTTATTTTATTTCTTCAAAATTCAACCGTACAAATTTGTACTAGAATATTGTAAGGATGTGTGGAACTTTTTTTCAAAAACCTTGATTCCACAACATTAGATGTTTTTTGGGGCGCATACAAGACTATGAGTTTCCAGGTTGTAGGAACGCATTCAGAACTCTGGGAACTCTGTCATGAAGGCAATCTGACGTGGCCGAAAGACTGCCATGTCAGATAATATCAATCAATTATTTTTTTAAATTATTATTATTATTATTATTATTATTATTATTATATTAAAATTGAATTAAAAAAAATCAATTTTTGGTGTCTTTTGCCTTTCTTACAATTTTTTTTTTTTGGAATTCAAAATTTCAGATGAACAGTTGCTAGTTCCTTGCGTAGATAACAACCTTAAAATAGTTTTGTACGGGGCTGAAAAAACATATAATGATTAAAAGATTCTAAAGTTTGAAGTTTGAAAAAGAAAACTAATTTTTTGAGCTTGCTCGATAGGAGAAGCAGACTTTAATACCTCCTAGAGTGAGCTTTTTACACTACACATGGTTATTTTCTTGACATTTGCATCTTGTATCATGTAAGTTACATGCCTATCAAATTTCAAAAGTAGAGGAAGAGTCTTGGATATGCTGCCCAAAGTTGTCTTAGCTGCTTGAAAGGTTTAGGGCAGCATAACTTTTTATCCAAGCATCCAATCAGGAAAAAACTACATATCTTCTAAAGGGTTAAATGTTTATACCTTGTGTCAAAATTTGAAGAACATCCATTAAAAATTTACTTCATACACACCTACCTGAGATTCCCAACGTACGTTTAACGGTCATTTGGTCCTTTAGCGGTTAAAATAGCTTGTTTGTTTTCTTTGTTGTATTTTGTTTGTTTGTATATTTTGTTTTCTTTTGTTTTCTTTTGTTTTCTTTATTTGTATGTTTGAGTAACGTTTGTTTGTTTGTGTGTTTTGTTTTGTCTTTTTGTTGTTACATTGAGATCTCCTTGACCGTGCTTTCTTTGATTGTGTTCTTAGTACCGTTGAAAAGCCCTCAAAGATGAGGGGTGCATGGGCTTTGTTTTGTGGTATTCCGACTCACAATGTTAAAGTTATTGAATTTCAAAGTTTTTATGAATTAGAAAATTAGAACATTACTTTTACTCTGATTTTGATTTTGGCTGTGGCAAGAGTACATGGAAAACTAAGGTAGTATGCTCTTAAAACAACCATTTAAGCCTATCTAACTCATCATTGCCAATAATAGATATTGAGGGAACATGTCACCCATTTCTAGCTAGGGGTTGCATTTAAAGCATGGTCACTTTTAGAGCATACTACCTTTGATCGAATTCATATTTGCTATTAATGGCCCAAAATTAGCAGCTGAGGTGAAGAACATAAAATTAACGATAGGGGTGATTGGGCCCCTCGCTTGGCCCCTCAAGGAAACCCTGAAATTTTTTATTTTCCATGCATGATAAAATTTTCTAATTCTGAATTCATTTTTGCAATAGGGGCCCCAAACTAGCTATGAGAGATGGGCAAGATAAATTGATGAAGCCCCAACTAGGGGGCTTTTTCTTTTACTTGCACCCCTGGAATTACTTGGAGTGGCCGAGCTAGGGGCCAGTCCGTCCACCTCGGCAAATTAACACAGCACAAAAATAGGGGGCTTTGTTTATTACAATTACCCTCTGAAACCCAAAATTCACCTAGTGGGGCCCACTCTACAAGACGGGTTTACTTACAGTACCGCCCTGCCCGTCATCATCATGGCCTGGCTGGTGCGCCTGCGTTCACGCCTGCGTGTGTGGCCAGTGGATGAAGGATTGGTTGGAAATGTCTAGTTAACTAATGGTTAACTAATGGTTGACTGTCATTACTTTTACATTAATTAGTATTGGGAGAATGGGCACTAAGCCACCCTTGTTAGAAGTATAAATTAAGGAAGGGTCCCCTTGGACCCATTCTTCTCATACCTCTCATCTTGCCTTTCATTTGGCTTTCCAAGCTCTTGAATCCTTCTCTATTTTCTCTTCAATTCTCTTGGCTTTCCAAGCTCTTGAATCCTTCTCTATTTTCTCTTCAATTCTAAAAAAATTGTGGACGAAATGGGAAAATTGTAGATAAAAATAGAATTAGAGTAGGATATGTGATATTTTCTATCCAATATGTGGATGAATGTTGAAATTTGGGGCACCACCAAAACATTTTGTATTGCTACTATAGCACTTCATAAAAATGAAAAGAAAAATGTTGGTCAGGAATACCCTCCTGAAACCACCACTTTCTACTATTGTGCTTAGCATTAGATGTTTTTTGGACCTTCTAGAAGACTGCGAGTTCCTGGACTGTGGGAACACATTGGAAACTCTCGGAACTCTGCCACGTAGGCATTCTGACGTGGCACAGAGACTGCCACGTCAGATAATACTAATTAATTAATTATTTTAATTAATTATTAATTATTTAAAAAATAATTTTTTGAAAAAAAAAATAATTTTAAATCAGTTTTCGGTTTCTTTATACTTTCTAAGAATTCTGGAAAAAAAAAATTGAAATTCAAAATTTTCAGACCAGCAATCGCTAGTTCCCTATGCAGGGAACAGTTTTAGAGAACATCCCCGAAACAGGCTCTTGGAGGGCTGAAAAAACATCTAATGTTGTTAATATTGTACATTATTAGCTAGTCATAATTTCATACTTCTTGTTGGCATTGGAAAAGAGATTCCATCTTACGTTTCAACTCACTCGTTCAACATACTTACATGATATTGAATTTGAAGAGGTACATAGACATTAGAAAATTTTTATACTCTCGAGAGGGTTGTTAGCTTTTGACAAGACAATCTATTTTTGGAGCCTAAGAAGCTATTCAAGAAGAGGGAATTTTTGACAAAACTAAGATTCACCTTGAGTGAATTTGAGAGTTCCAAGAAGTATATTTCACGTTTTTATTCCACAATCCTTAGATGAAGGTGCTTCAGAGGTGCTTTCAAATATTAAAACAACACTTGTCTCAACCCTAATTATTAACCCCTAAAGGACCATTTGTTCCTCTAGTGTTACGAATATCGAGTAGTCGTAACAGCTGGAGTAGGACGGTTAAGGGAGCAAGGGTGCTTGGCTTAGCGGTTACGGTAGTTATGAGAGGAAGGTGGAACCTTTGTGCTACTTAAGGCTTGTGTTTGGGATCTATCCCTTATGCGGTATTTTGTAATGTAAAGGAATGATTGATCTAATACCAAGGTTGCTATGAATCCACTTGGTGTTTGTCTGGTATTCTATTTATGTCATTCTTGTGGGTTTTGAAGGTTATCTGGTGATTTGCGATCGGAGTGTTGGCCGTTGAATTATTGATCCATGACATCTAGGGGACAAGGTAGATTTTGGGTATGTACCTACGGTTTCAATTTTTGTCCCAATTTTTTGAAACTTTTTTAGAAGATAGAAAAAATAAATAGATTTGTGGAGATATATATAATTTTTTCAATCGGTGCATGGGAACAAAAGTTATGCCCAAAACAACTCAACACAGGGGAGAATGGGGGGAGAGGGGGCAATTTTTTTTTTAATTTAAATATAAATTTAAATTTTTTGAAATTTTTTTCTCATAGTTTATATTTTTTTCCACTTGGAAAGCATTGATTCATTCCATATGGATTTGTTATGAGAAAGTTATGGACAATCTTGTATTTCGGGCAATTGAAACATCCTTTTGAAAAAATAACTTGTAGAATTCATTTATGAATGCAAATTTTACAATTTTAAGAGAAAAAAATATTCACATGGTTCAGTTTTCTTGCTAGAACAATCCCACCTTTGGAATTAGTGCATTTTAATTCCACCTTAGATTTAGATTTTCCTTTGATCTTGAACCTACTTCTACTTCACAATTTTTTAAAGAAAATAAAATTAAGTTCATTTTGAATTTTTCCCCCCTTCCAAGGTTCCCAACACAATTCTCCACCATAAAGATTTAAAGCTCAAAACTTTGTAGTGTAAAAAATTAAAGTTAAGAAGGTTCAGAGTCAAATAATCTAGTCCAACAATGCGTTGCAAAACTTGCTTTTTTCACTTTAAACGGAGATATCCTAAAATCTGTGAGCCAAAAATTCTGAAATTTTTTCCACACATCCTTATATTAATTAGGTTTAATATCATTTGGTAAGATGTGCAAAAAAAAGCAATTGCCAAGTTTTTTTACTCTTTGCTATAGAAATGGCAGTTTTGAGTGTTTTTTCACAAAAGAAAACCTTGGTCCTTTAGGGGTTAGTACTTGAGAATGAATGCTCTGACATTTGGAAGTGAGGAAGTGCAGAAACAAAGTTCCAATTCCTCAGGCAAGATAAATGTAATGCAATGAGGGTCCCTCTTAGTACTTCTTGGGAGCCTTGTGGAAAGTCCACAATTTCTCTAATGAATGATGATGGTGGTCTTAGATAAGGTGCAATTTGGGGTGCACCCACCTTCAAGAGATTTGTCCCTTGAGAGACTTTAGAAGCTAAGCATATTACTATGCTATGTATGTTTGCTCCCACTTTGTACCTATCAACACGGTTGAAACGTTTTTTTATATTCATTTTGCATAGATGTGATTACTTATCTTCGATTTGTACGTATAAACATTTCAAGGTATTTTTTGTTAAGACTTTAGTAATTATAGTATTGTGAGTTTTTGAATACAAGTGAAAACAATTCATGAATATAAATAAAAAACATGCTCTGAAACTTTGAACATTTCTCCATAATTGAATGCATATTGTAACACTTGGCGGTCCGTAGTCCACAGCGTGCCTTTTCTCCGCAGTAATAGGTTCGTCCTTTAAAGGTTAAATTTAGAAAAAATTGGAGGTGGTCAGTAGAAGGAAACATCATGCTCCAATTCCCAAGCCTAATTACTTTTTGTTTAAAATAGTTGCTCTTATCATCCTTACTTCAAGGTGCTTYAGTATAAACGAGGTACCCCATTTCCAACCAACATCCCATTTCCATTTTGTAGGGTGCTTTATATCTTGATCAGCTGAAGCGAAGGTGACAACTCACGTTTTGCTGGCCCCACAGGAGCAACAACAATGTCCGGGAAGTGTACATTGAAACCATACAATGATCACAATGTGTGCATTGATAGCCTTGTATCRATTTTGTGAGCATCCTATGGTTGGATGTAGGTTTGCCTAATTATTGGAAACAGGACAAATAGAATGTTCACAAAAAAAATTCAAAAATAAATTTTATTTTGAGGGAAAATAATTTTAAAATTATGAAATCCAAATGAAATCTATTTTTCTACACTAGAAAAAAATTTCTTGAACTTTCCGCTTGCCGCAGATAGGCTGAATTGCTTAACCCCTAAAGTCCCAAGTGTCTCCTTAGGGGACACTTGGGATTTTGGGCAGGCTCGTGTGATCTCAATTCTTGACATAATTTTTTGAAACTTTTTTCAATGACAGAAAAACACATTAGCTTTTTGAAAATATAATTTTTATCTCAATTGGTGCGTGGGGGCAAAAGTTATGCCATACTATGCAAAAATTTCACTTCGTCCAGCAAAAAAAAATCACAAAACTATGATTTTTTTTTTTTTAATTTTTCTCAAAGATTATATTTTTTTGTACATCTGCATCTTTGATTCATTCTATTTGGCCTAATAATGAGAAAGTTTTGGACAATCTTGTTTTTTGGACAATCTAAGCATTCTTTTGAAAAAATAACTTATAGGATTCATTTCTAAATGCAATTTTCACGATTTTTTGAAAAAATTGTTGAACAAGGTTAAGCTTACTTGCCAAAACAATCTCACCGTTGGGAATATTGTGTTTCAATCCCATCTTAGAGCTATTATCCATTTAGTTTTTTTCCAATCTTGAACCTACTTCTACTTAACAATTTTTTAATGATTAAATATCAAGTGTGTTTTTCTTGAATTTTTTTCCCCTGATCCTCAATTTCAATCTTCAACACATAAAATTTTAATTTCAAGCTCAAAAGAGAGAAAAATTTGATTAGGAAGCTCCAAAACCAAAAAGTTTACTCATAGAATGTATAGAAGAGCTTGTTTTTTTCACTTTTCACGCACATATCGTACAATCTATGCAATCAAAGTTCATGAAAATTTTCATACACATTTATATACTAGTCTAGTGCAAGATCCTACGGTTAGATATGCAAAAAAATTGAAAATTTTGAAAGCTTTGCACCTTGCATTAGAAATGGCAGTTTTGAATAGATTTTGAGAGAAAAAAGGCCTTGGAACTTTAGGGGTTAAGTGGTCGGACATAGGTGATCAACCTTATGTCCTCTACAAATGGTATTGTTCCATTTCTGTGGATCACTAGATAGAGCATCTTGTAGTTACTATGTCACCAATTGGCAATTTCTTATGTTTTTTGTGTGCTCACGTATCACTAGCATTCCTTCATCCTTTCAAGACAAGTTCTTTGAAATCAAAACCCATGAGCTCATGTATTGAGCATTAACCCTTCATCGCCTAAGCTGCAAAGACGTGCCGGGGAAGCTTGCACTGTGCGATCAAAAAACATAGCTAGCCTCGTCGATTTACAAAACTGTAGGTAATCTCACCGCTGAAATTGAATGTTCGGTGGTCATTGATTGTGCTTGCCACCTCCGATCAGAATTCCACGCGCTGGATCCTCCGATTATAGCATTTGATGAGGGTGTGCTCATGAAGTTTCTGTCAATTTTTTGCTTCCATGCTGTGTGGTAGAGAAGAATTTGACCAGTTCAATTCAAAATTTGAGACTACAATTTCGTGGGTAGGATGCAATGAACACCTTCAAAGGACCACAGGATTTTCAGACCATGAYTGCCAAATTTCTGTGTGTAATTTGGGATCAAACTACAAAGTGAACGCAGGAGGTGACCGGTTGACCTGCACTCTTCTGCTTTGTGAACGGGTCACAACAGGTTGCCTATTTTGTCAGCTGCAACGGACATTGGGCGGTTGAGAAGCCTGCGACGGATGGACTTGCAAGTAACGCAATTCTATTGCAGTATTAGTTTCAACAAGGTGTGGCGTTTCTAAAAGGGACCCGAAGTAATTGAGGCGCCAACAGTATGTGACCGGCATCTCCCGGTCACTCTGAGCCCGCAGGCCAGATTGTTCCTGCCAAACTGTAAGGTCTGCCCAATCCGAGAGCCTCTTCTTCCAACCTCGCACGATTTCAAGTCGGTTGCAAGGATCATGCGTCAGAGCACACTTCAACCTAATCAATTCGAAATTAAATCTCGTAAATCGACAACATCTGCAAAATCTACAGACTGTTTTCTAATTGTTAGCGGACGGAAAACGTCCCCTTAGGCGATGAAGGGTTAAGGTAGGCGAACCCAATACCAACCATTGACCTAATACCACCCAAATGTAGGGCTGTCATTGATTCTAGAGTGAGAATCTACGACAGTGATACATGCCTTAACTTTACTTATTATGAAGTTAAGGCATGTACTTATGGCATAGATTTTCTTTCTAAAATCAAAAAGAGTCCTACATTTGGGTGGTATTAGGTCAATGGTTGGTATTGGGTTGGCCTACCTTATATTAATTATCTGGACAAAGTGAAGTGATTATTAGACAGTTCCTAATTTGGTTTATTACTATGCACACTTACGGAGTTAGAGCTTGCCAAACTAGTAGGAAAATTTTAACTTAATTTGTTGCGTGCTGAGTAAGAGTCTTGGCTTGAGTCTGAAATATAACCAGTACTTACATTCTGAAAAATTCCTGAAGAGATAATAATTGAGAAGCAAATATAATTGCCTTCTCCGCATGGTCTGTTAATTTCATTTTTTTCATTATTTATTTAATCACATGTAGGCAAATGTGAGAGAAAGCAATAACAATTGGAATTATATTTTTTTGATGGCAGAAGCATGAATTTGTAAATAGTTAATGTTTGGAGGTTGTTGCTACCCAAAGTCGTTAAGTCCCACTGCACTAAAATGATGATGAATTGCATGCACAATCACAATCTTTTTCCCCTTAGAAAATGTTAACAATAATTTCCTAATTTGAAACACCATAATTGATGAAGTTTCTAAACAATCACTTTTTAGGATGGTTTAATCCTGGAGTGCTTCGACGTCCATTTAAGCTCGTATGCGCAACTCAGGTCTAATTATGGTTTTGGTGAAATTTATAAGAGTCTTAGTTTCTCATATCTGTGTGTGAGGTGATCGGAACTTGGAATTCGTTTTGGGGTTAGGGTTTATGGTTTAGTGCAAGGAAGATTTTGCAATTGACTTTCATGAAGAGAATGTGGTGATTTCAATCAGGTCATATTTTCTCGCTAGTTGTAGACCTGATTTTTCTTGTAGTTTATCGGAACGCAAATTCCATTTTGGATTGGCATTCTGAAAAATTCCCTTGTTTATGGGGCATAATACACTTGTAATAGTGTCCGGCACTATTACAGGTGCGTAGCCCGCGTGCTCAACGCAGCAGGATGCCCTCACACGCAGGCCCTCACACGGCGGGAGGCCCTCGTGTAAGGACTTCCCACTATACGATTAGGTCAGGTTGTGTGCATGTTTCGGGACATGTCCCTCCGCAATTGGATCTGCAGTCTCAAATCTCTTCATCACTGGCAATGGCAATGGGACTATTTGCTATTGTAGTAAAAATGCAACTTACTAGGAAAATGGCAACATGTACACCTCCAAATTGGAACTATTTAGCCAATTGGCAACATCAACAAAGCCTAATTGGAACCTTGAAACGTGCACTCACCCCATTAGCTTCTACAAAAGTGCAAACACGTTACATCATACAATTTATTGTAGTTTTAATTAACCCCTAAAGGACCAAGTGTTTGTTCAACGTACGCAAGAAATCTTGGGTAGGTTTCTACAAAGTCACTTTTGGTCGGATGTTCATGAAATTTTAACACAAAGTATAACCATGTACCCTCTTCCCGAAAATCTAAATTTTTATCCAATCGGGTGCCTTGATCAAAAGTTATGCGGCCCCGAATGTTGCGAGCAACATGTGCAAAACTCTTCTTATGATTGTGAAATTTGGTGGATATGTAGCTTACATGGTATAAGATGAAAATGTAAAAAAAAAATAACCATGTATAGTGTAAAAATCTCATTTTAGAAGGAGTCAACGTTTCCAAGCCCTACCGGGGAAGGCTGGAAAAAATCTTTTTCACCTAACTTCAAACGTTATAAACTTATAATCTTTCAATGCGCGGGGTTCAAGTTTCTAAAACTTTTTCCACGCATTCCCATAGAAGTCTAGTACAAATTTGTATGGTCAGATCTTGAAAAAAAACTTTTTTTATCATTTTTTTCTTGCTACCCTAAAATGTGGCAATTTTTGACAATTTTTGCCCAAAAAATGCCTCGGTCCTTTAGGGGTTAATTAAATTGTAGATGTATTATGTACTCCAAAAAAAAAATTCTTTGAATATACTAGAACAAAATTGAAAGATATATTGTTCCATATTGTTCTAGATGGTTTGGAAATGTGACATAATAATTTACAAGACAACAACTTAAAGACCACAAATTACAAATATCCAAAAGAGATGAAAAAGAAGGAAACACAACCAATTAAAAAGCTTGAGTGTTGATGGACTTCATTTATTTGACCATAATACCTTCAAAAACATGTTGAATCGACTTTTAATAAAGAATAGCAAATTCAAAAGCTTTCATAAGCCTATAGAAGCTCTTGGAAGACTATAGAATCTTCAAAACCTACTAACATTAGATGTTTTTTGGACCATCTAGAAGACTGCAAGTTTCCGACTTTCCGGGCTGTGGGAACACATTGGGAATTCTGGGAACTCTTCCATGTGGTCAGGCCGACGTGGCACAGAGTTTGCCACGTTAGATAATACTAATTAATTATTTTAATTATTTATTAATTATTTAAAAAATGATTTTTTGAAAAAGAAAAAGAAATTGAAAAAGAAAAAAATTAAATGAGTTTTCAGTTTTTTTATACTTTCTAAGATTTTTGGATTTTTTTTTTTATAAATTCAAAATTTCAGACTAGTAGTCGCTCGTTCCCTGTGCAGGGAATAGCTTCAGGGATCAACCCCGAAACAGGCTCTTGCGAGTCTGAAAAAAAATCTAATGAATATTATAGAAGCTACTAAAATATTGTAGAAGATTTTGCACAATACTAAAAGACTATCAAAGTAATCAAAAGGTCTTCAAATGTCTCTAGCATGACCCTAAACCCTTTGTGGCCAAAATGCATGAAATTTTTACCACATGACTTCAGAAAAGTAAATTACAAGATCCTATAGTTGGATTCTAAATTCTTTTTCTTGGATGAGCGCAATAGAAATGGTAGTTTTAACTAGTCTTTGATAGTAATTAACCTTGGTCCATTAGGATTAAGGTATATGACATGTTTCCAATAATGTGGAGTGTTTTAGCATGTGTTTGATAGATTGGTGGTGGTGGTGGGGACAACTTTCTCTAACTAAAGCATAGAAAATTGAAGATTTTCATGTATTTCTTTTGATGGGAATATTTATAGCTTATTTTTCAAAGAAGAGGAATAGATTCTAATTGTAATACAAGTCGTTATGTATTTTTTGAAACATTTTTGAATTACTTATAGATTTTCAATAAAGACAAATCATAAATCCCTGTTTATGACCCTAGGTCTTCCATAAAGTGTCACTTACAACATCTATAGAGAAATTGGGAAAGCAAAGAGAATGATAGGCTCTTTTACTAAATAGTTTTTCTTTATCGATTCATTCAATGACTACAGAAGGTCCATTTAGCCCTTAAAGGACGACAAGGACATTTTGAGTCCTTTGGATCACAAAAACCAACTGTGGTGGATGTAGAAAAAGTACTTTTCATCCATTTTTTGGATAAATGTGGAAGTCGAGATGTGCTTTGCCATGGAAAGCACAAAATAGGGTCATTGAATGTATTGTCATTTTTGAAACTTTTTTAGAAGATAGGAAAATTAAATAGCTTCGTGGAGATATAATTTTTTTTTTCAATCAGTGCCTAGGAACAGAAGTTATGCCCCAAACAACCCAACACAAGGGAGAGGGGGCAACAAAAAAAGGTTCAAAAATTTTAATTAAAATTTTTTTTTCCTCATGGTTTATATTTTTGTCTACTTGGAAAGCATTGATTCATTCTATTTGGATTTGTTATGAGAAAGTTATGCACAATCTTTTTGAAAAAGAAACTTGTAGAATTCATTTCTCAATGCAATTTTTACAATTTCAAGAGAAACAAAAGATTCAAATGGTTTATTTTTATTGCTAGAACAATCCCACCATTGGAATTAGTGCATTTTAATTCCACCTTAGATTTAGATTTTCCTTATATCTTGAACCAACTTCTACTTCACAACTTTTTGAATTCCCCCCCCCCAGGTTCTCAAATCTCAACACAATTCTCCACCATAAAGATTTAAAGCTCAAAACTTTGTAGTGTAAAAAATTGAAGTTCAGAAGGTTCAAAGTCAAATAATCTAGTCCAACAATGTGTTGCAAAACTTGCCTTTTTCACTTTAAACGCAAATATCTTGCAATTTGTGAGCCCAAATATTTTGAAATTTTTTCCACACATCCTCATACTAGTTAGGTTTAATATCCTATGATTAGATGTGCAAAAAAAAACAATTGCCAACAGGAAGGCAACCGCATTTTGCACGCAATGGGCTCATTTGCCTTCTTTGCTTCTGCAGCCACAGCTGTTGTGGAATCATTATCTCCTCAGGAATTTTCCAGAATGTAAGTATGGGCTACATTTCAGACTCAAGCCAGGACTCTTACTCAGCAGGCAACAAATTAAGTTACAATTTTCCTGCTAGTTTGGCAAGGTCTACCTCAGTAAGTTTGCACAGAAATAAACCAAATTAGGAACTAATGATAACTTTAATTTGTTTAGATAACATAATGCTCAACACATGAGCTCATGGGTTTCGATTTCAAAGGCATCTTGAAAGGTTGAATGCATGAGCACACAGAAAATACAAGAAATTGCCAATTGATGACATATTGAATAACAAGATGCTCAATCCAGTGATCTACAGAACTGGAACAAAAACATTTGCAGAGGATATATACTGAAGCACATTGAAGCAATGATAATATGAGACTTATTTTAAGCAGAAAGTAATCAGGCTTGGGAATTGGAGCATGATGTTTCCTTCTACTCCCCACCTCTAATATTGAGTAATTGCAAGAAACACTTCTATGGCGAATTTCAAAAAATTAGCGATATTATGTTATTTTGGCACATTTTGCGATTCAGACCGCACAGTCTGAAATCTAAACTTGTCATAGATTTTTGGAATCTTTATCTAGACTAGATTTTTGAAATCTATATACGTACTAGATATTTCAAACTGCGCGGTCTAAAATCTAAAAGTGCCATAATTTTTTGACATCTAGACATGTCATAGATATCTTTAAACCTATACTTGTTGTAGATGTCACTTCACACTTCAAACCGCTCGATCTGAAAATGGCACATGGAATACCGCCAATTTTTGAAATTCGCCATTTGTCGATTTTGTTGTGTTTGGCTGATTCTTTTGGGAGTACTTTAAAATTAAAAAATTAATTTTAAATTAAAATAAAAATGACTAATGTACATAGTACCTTTAGGAAGAAGATATCCTAGGAAGGAAAAGTGTAGAAAAATTCTCTAAATAGGAGAACTTGAAAAGTGCCAAGTCTCAAGAAAACACATAGTTACTTTTATATTTTAATTAGTAAAAAATAGGATAAAATTTTCAAAAATAAAATAAAAATTGACCATTTGCAACAACTTTGTGTGGATGTCTAGTCATAAAAAAAATCCACCAAAATCATTTTTACTTATTCAAAAATTCATTGCAAATGGTGCTTACTTTAGGCCATTCTAGAACTTAGACACTTGCAATAGGCAATCAAAAATATCTCAACTAGAAAGTTGTACAATTTCCATATAATAAAGCACCCCAAAAGTTTCATGACCTAACTTTCCAAAAAAGATGCTCGATAGTACTAGAATTCTAGAAACCACCAAAACTGCAAGTGTGACATATCATCAAAATTCAATTTCGGTCATTTAAGTAATTTTACTAAAATTGAAAAAATTCACGTTTATTTTCCATACTATTAGAAAGCTTGCTTCCAAATTTCTTGTTCTTTAGAGCATTTTTGCAAAATTTATAGACAAAAACAACTTTTTTCATGATGGTGTGACAGAAAATAGTACAAGTGTTTCTTGCAATCACCTTTTTTACTAAATTTGAAAATGGCACGGTAAATTGTCCGACTTGCACCATGATGTTACACAGTTACTATATGCATTCACTTATGGAGTCTAAATTTTCAGAGCTTGAAAGGATGTTTGTTTTTAATATTCATGAATTTTTTTCACTTGTATTCAAAAACTCACATTACTATACGTAATTTTAAAAGTTTTAACAAAAAAAACCTTGAAATATTTATACTTACAGATCGAAGATAAGTGATCACTGACATCTTTAGAAAATGAATATAAAAAACGTTTCAACCATATTGATAGAGAATTGAAGAGAAAATAGAGAAGGATTCAAGAGCTTGGAAAGCCAAGAGAATTGAAGAGAAAATAGAGAAGGATTCAAGAGCTTGGAAAGCCAAATGAAAGGCAAGATGAGAGGTATGAGAAGAATGGGTCCAAGGGGACCCTTCCTTAATTTATACTTCTAACAAGGGTGGCTTAGTGCCCATTCTCCCAATACTAATTAATGTAAAAGTAATGACAGTCAACCATTAGTTAACCATTAGTTAACTAGACATTTCCAACCAATCCTTCATCCACTGGCCACGCACGCAGGCTGGCCACGCAGGCGTGAAGGCGAAGTTCCGGCAACGCTCCTGCGACAACGTCCCTGTTCGTAATTTATCCGGACATGCCATGATGAGTCGTCAGTCGTGGAGGCAAGTTTATCCACGACCGGCAGACCGGGGCTGCACGGCAACCGCCAGCGACGACGTGGCAAACAATGGCGCCAGATATTTCACACAGGCCCTGAGACGGACGGGCACGTGGCCTCCCCAAAGGGCGGGAAAAGCAGTCCTGAGTCCCGACGTGCCGTGGGACCGTGGGACCGYCAGCCAAAGCAGGGACACAGAGATAAGCCAAATGGTTAGGGTTTAACAACGCAAGTCTTTAGGGTTTCAATCAATTCAAACARCTCATCGTCCAAACAATCTCGCACGCATATTTACTGCATTTTGATCCAAGTCAGTGGAGCTATACATCTCTTCGTCATTTTGAAATCCGCAGCTCTGTTCTAAGTGGAGTTTCGCTATCGCATTGTTTTCTGCTTTCTGTGGTTTCTTTGCAAAAAATTTCAAGGGCTTAAGAAMGAAACAGTCGCGACATCGTGAASTACTTTCTTTGTGGTAAGCATCGATCCTGTATTTCTTGGCTACTCGAGSTTTTGGATTCACTGCGTAGAAAGACCTGAAACCTTGATTGATCCTGTCCATTGTGTGACGGTCTTCTTTGTTGACGTGGGAGAGTGCTGTGGTGAGCCTTTCGTTCCATTGTCATTTTCCAAAGAACGCATATGTTTTTGATTGAAGGTAGTGTAGCCACTAATCTCCTCGTCATTTCCAATCCGTTCCTCTGTTCAGAGTAGACWCTCTCTACGACATTGACTACTGCAWTCTGAATTTGCGTTGTAGTGTTTTCACGGRCTCAAGAACGAAACATTCGTGCGTYGGTGTYGGCGTCGGCGTGAAGTGTTTCCTTTCTGGTAAGCATCGGTACGGGATCCCCCGGTACTGCGATTATGGTTTTGGAGTCACTTCGGAGGACGCCTTGAGGTTGATTTGCAGCCTGTTCAATTGATGCTGTGAACGAGAGCTTTGATAAGTCTTCTGCTCGATTGTTTATWTGAGAGTTAAACCGCAGGCTGTCAATCGTCGTKTGGCGCTGGTGTTTTGGACGGATCTCTTTTATGTGTTTTGATCGTAAAGTGTTTCGGAGTAGTAAATGTTTCTTTAAACTGCTTGTGTATCGGAGGTAAATGGGAGCTGCCTCCTTGAAGCCCATTGGCTTGACATGATACAAGCCGGTCTCCGTCTGTTTCATTTGATTAATATTGGAATGACACTGTTTGCAGTAGTGTTTATTGAGTCTTACTCCTGATTWYTATGAGGGTTTCRCTGCACGAAATTTTTAGTTGTGAATGTTTTAAATAGTTCGCTCGTTTTTTTCCAGGTTGTCAGATCCAATATACTACCCGTATACACATCAAGCTTGCCCTTTAACGATGGCGTCCTGCCTTCACCAGCACGATTGTGAGGAACACGAGTGTGCGGGAGACTGGTCTCTGTACCAAAACATCGATCTTCCAGGGGTAAGTGCTGCTCATTATTTGTTTTCTAGTTGGTCATCATAACTGACGGAGTGGCAGTAGTAGTTGGATCTTCTTGAAGCGCGTAGTCACCATTTGATGCTAAGAAGATCACGTATGCTGATTACCTTACTTGATGACTACCTKTGTACATGTTGCCGTTCGGCGACTGTAATATCGGGTGGGGAGCTTCTGTGGCATGCCTTCGTTGTGGATTGTGATACCCTACCTGCAGTTTTGGTAGTAAAAACCGTTGCAAAATTGTTTTTGGATGAAATCAGACAAAGTGTTCTGCACTGAATCAGGTAACAGCTTTGAACGAAGCGGTCGAGGGGAGTGCTAAAAGCGTATTCAAACCTTGGGAACAGCGCTTGGATCTAACAACTGTGTTGGCGAGCAACGATGACGATGCTGAGCTCATCGTTTTTATACCGTAAGTCAAAAAAGTCGTATTCAGGTGCTGTGATTTCTAGTATCTGTATTGTATTCAAATGTTGGGCATTTTGCATTTCTTTTTGTTCAGTTTATTTATTTTGGACGTGCCAGGTTCACTACGGACGTAAAAATCAAGAGCATTTCTATTATAGGGGGTGTTGACGGCTCCAGCCCCTCGAAAATGCGAGCGTAAGTTTTGCGCACCCTGACCTAAGAGCAGCTTTACTTAATCGAACCATTTGTGGACTTCTGACTGCATATTGAATAGTGAGTACATTCGTAGTTTTATCTGTCCCATTGTACTAGGTCAGATCCACCCTTCAGTAGGACTCTAATGTTCGCACAATTTCTCCTCTGAACTTTTGAGTGTTTGCAGTTTTCTGAACAGGGACGACATTGATTTCTCACAAGCAAATGATTTGACACCAATTCAAGAGTGGGAGCTGGCWGAAAATATCAGGGGAGAGCTCGAGTATCCAACTAAGTAAGTCCTTATCTTGTTCACGACCCACTTTAGATGAAATTATCCGTGGAACTTTTAAATCGGTATTTTATAGAATTCACGCTATAATGATGGATCACTCCATTGTTACACTCTTAAGCTGTGTATACCAATTCCTGGGTTTTCTACAGTGCTTGTCCAGACGTACCCGGTTCATCTTTCTGCTCATATAAATGGCAGGTCTCCAAATTTGTTAATCGCAATTTGAGTACGTGGTATTGGAGGAACGTGTTCAATGAACGTTTCCTAATTTGTCCTGTAAATAAGGTAGGTATGCTAAGTTTCAGGGAGTTGCTAGCATTACTTTGCACTTTCCACACAACTTTGGTGCCGACGCCACACGCGTGCATTACATTGGATTCCGCGGAGAAGCTACACAAGTGAGTACTTCGTGGCCTTGAATCTCAAATCTAGGTGMATTATGATCGTGAGTTGTCACTGGCTGCGTATGTGTCAAGCTCATGAATCGAATTTTATATTAGTAAAAAAGTAAATGATATTAGTTCCACCTATTGGAACATCATAGACTGTAAGAAGGTTATTTCTACCTTTTTTGACGGTATACGACGAGTAGTTCTTTAGTAAACGGGACTTCTAAGCATTGTAACAGGTTCCGTCCCTTAATTGGGTGTTTCTAGCACAGTCCAGCAATTTAATGGCTGTGATGTTGTGCAAAGTTCGTTTCTGACGATAAATGGGTTCACTTTGTTCATTTGGTCCAGATGAAACGGGAGACTATTGCAAATACAGTCTACGAAGCTGTTCCGAATCCGTCTGAGTTCAAGTACTCCAACATACTCCCCTCTCTTTGTGAATCGTTGGAACATGAAAGTACGCTTCTTTTGTCTTTTGGAGTATTTGTGAGCTGAATCAGTTCTTTTTGTGAACGCAGAATTGCCCAAGAACCAGGGATGCCAGAAATTCTTTAGGCTTATTAAAGACACGATCGTAATACCCTCTGGTGAGTACCATCCAGCTTTTGCAGACGTCCACACTTCTCTTTGATCCGCAATATTAACTTCATATAGTTTCTCTAGACTGAAATTCTATATCCAAACTGAGTTCAAAATTCAGTACTCTGTACTTGGAAAACTGCATGTTGGTTCGAGCATTAGTGCTTTCACTCCTTGTGTGTCTTAAGTTTATGTTGTCCAAGATCCATTGATTGTATACTGCTGCGTAGCTCAAATATTACGTTGCTTATCTGTGGTGCAATAATGCAGGCCTTTGTAACGCCATGTTGGGTCTTCATCACGTCCTTGSAGAGAGTATTTCAAGCCCGGGTTGGTGTAAAAAGTTTTTGTAGAAATTTTGGACAGTCGTCGGTAAAATATGTCTAATCTGCAGTACTTTAGGGTTGAGCGAATCTCAACAATTTTGTTCGAGTATTTCCTCTCGATGATTTATAGTATCTCATGAACTGGAAGATYTGAACTTGAAGACCTTGGGCGGAAATCGTGTTAGTGCTGTAGAAGTAAATATCATCGCCGACCTTTCCAACTGGAGCGAAGTTCAAATGACAATCGTAGTTCGAATAGCACATGTTTGTGTGGACTTGATACTTGCGGGTAAAGCATTGCTTAAATTTTTCACACTTAAATGACTTTAACCTTTCAGTGTACCCAACCGACGAAATGCTCCAAATATTGCCAAATTCGATGTTTACCTTGTAGCCTCACTACTGCGGATGCAAGTTTKAATTTGTGGACATATCATATCAAGTTGATGTTCTATCTGAGAGTTCGATTCAATGTCTTGAGTACATAAGTCTCGAAAATTATCAAGATGTATGTCAAGTAGTTGACCAATCTCAAAATTGCATTGACTTGAGTTCAAAATTGGATATGCCAAAATGAGATGATAAAATTTTAGAGCGAAAAACCTTTGAAAATCTCTGTGGCAAAAAAATCTCATTTCAAATCCACTCCAACAGTACTCCAAGAGTGGTAATAATTTGCATATTACTGGATTTTGAATTTTTTTTTGAAATTTTCCTTCCAAAATTTATAAAAAAATATCGAGGGATAGATTGATAGTATTGGTGAATCCAACTATACGGAATGAATCTACAATCTTAGCCACCACTTTTATTTCTATATCAACTCCAAAATATGCTTCCAAATAGTTTCAAATAGCACTTTACAGTGATTTTTCTCGAATCATCAATTTTAGAAAATAATGAAGATGTTTAGGGATTAACCCTTCAACGACGCGGTGGACGTTTTTTGACCTTTGGATGGCAAAAACTCATGTGGTGATTGGACACTTATTAATTTTCATCCATTCTTTTTCTAAAAGTGACCACACATATGTCAATCATCACGGGAAGTCAAATTTAGTGTCTTTATTTGCTTCCATATTTTTAAATAGCCCTAATTCTATGAAGATAGTAAAGATTTTCACATGAAAGTGTTTTGTGCCACGTTGCCCTTCTCGCAATTTTTGAATGGATAGCATCAGGTATTGGTTTGAACAATTTATCCAAACCTAAACATGTGTGTCAACAGTGTTTTTCCCCTTGGTCAAGCACTACATATTGCACCTCGTCTTTGCCAGCGGTGATAGGTCCGTCTTTTAAGGATTAAAGGTCCTTTGGGGACTGAAAGTATATATACAAAATAAGTCTGGTTAAATTCTCATTATGTATTGAGTTACATCTATGTAATCACATTTATTGTATGCTTGTCAAGTCCTATTTAAATTTGAATTTAATAGATTTGAGTTTAAAAAATATAAAACACACATATACAGTACAACCTCTCTAATTCAACAAAGTGCTGGCAAACCTCATCGATTGTTGGTACCTTAAAATATGAACCACATACAAAGATCATGCCGCTCCCGAAGGTAGTATGTGACTATGTGCTAGGATATTGGCGAGCAAAATACGATGTGGATACGTTACAAGTTTTGTGTACAATCTAGATTTTTGGGCATGAAAAATTGGTTTGCTAGGGCTAGAAAATTAGATGGGATTGAGGTATGTGCATAGCTTGCTCTGAAATTCTTTTAAGATATTTACGCCTTAATGAAGTACAGAGAAAAAATCAGTGTATTCATTGAGAATATGTAAAATACGCTCTTTGCCTAGGCATAGTTTTTACGCCTTTATTCTTTTATTTTATTTTTTAATCTCATAATTTGCTCCACAACTTTGCCAAGGTATTTATAATTTCATGTTTTGCCATCACAAAAATGTGAAATATTGGAAACTGAGGCCAGGCATGTTTGCTACATCCTACAAGGGTTAAGGTACATCCCATCATGGTCAAATGACCCATGAGAGATACCTAAAAAATGACCCCATGATGGTTTATATCAATTTATGAGATTTCAGACTTTAATCAATGTCTCACCTAGCACTAAAAGAGTGATTAGTGACCTCATTAGGTTCACCCAACTATTTCAGTGTAAATCATTGTAGGAAGTGGTTTTTTAATGCCGCCCACATTAGAAAATATTGTGATTGCTTTAGAGGAGTAATGTGAGCATTGTGGATATAGTTGCATGATGGTTTGGGGGTAGTCTACAGACTCTTTTGGGCTCAACACTTCAAAAATTCATACATTGTTGAAAAATATTTTTTCAACTGGTTTGGCTATTTCTCACTTGTCTTTAAATGTGAGGGAAAACTTAAGAAAATTTAGCAATGGCATTAGGGCAATCTAGCAGTTCTAACCACAATGGGTTGTTTTACCTTATTGCTTTAGAGAGGATTTACTGTATAAATAAAAACTATGTGGCTTTGAAAGACATCTTAGTAATGGAAACTTTAATTAACCTTGAAGTGCTTTGACGTCCAATTTTTAGATGATGAATAGAGAGATAAACAATTTTTCTCATTATGGCTTGGATGAAAGTCATTCTCATTTGTGGAGATATTTCATGAGGTTGTAGTCCTACCTAATGGCTAGATTTGGTATTATTAGAATACAATTTTTTTTCAGATTACAAGTGTGAAAGTATATCAAGTGACTGACCATGTCAAAATTGCATTGACTCTAGTTCAAAACTAAAATTGCAAAAATGTGGACATATATTTAACTCTTAACCCCTAATGGACCAACATGCATTTTTCGGCTACACAACAATTTTGGGCAAGTACGTGTGATTGGAGGTTTCTACATATCTAGCCCAAATTTTAATAAAAGGTGGGAAGGAGGAATATCTTTCATACACACTAAATTTCATGACATTTGGAAACATGAGTAAAAAGTTATTGCCTAATATGTTACTTTTTTCGTAAATAGGCAGTCTGGGCAGATTATAAAAAATCACTTTTTGGCAAGCTTTTTGGAGAAACAAAAACTTGAAATTGATTTTCTAGAGCTATATAAGGTTGAACATCCCATTGCTGTCAGATGACCTATAATGGACATCTAATGGCCCCATGTCTAGTTTTTAGGCCATAATCAATATCTAAATTGACCTCCATGGAGTGATTAGTGACCTCATTAGGAGCACCCTACTTTTGAGTACAAATCATTGTAGGAAGTGACTTTTCAGGGTCTTCCACATTAGAAATTATTGTGACCGCTTTAGGTGATTATGATGAGCATACTGGATACAATTTTTGTTGGTTATTAGGTAGCTACTGATTCTTTTGGGCAAATCACTTCAAAATTCATAACAAATTCATATTTTGTCTAAAAAATGTAATTTCGATTGCTCTCACTATTTCTCACACTTGTCTATGTATTGGAAAAAATTTGAAAAATTTCACCAATGGCATGAAGGCAGACTCCAAATTCTAAGCACAATGGATTGTTTTACCTTATACGTAGAAAGCTTTGAATTATTCCATTTTGATCAATGACTCAAAAGTTATGAGAGTTTTTTGTTGGCAGGCAGTCTGTAATGATATCTCTACTCTAATAAAAATAAACTTCAAAGCCCTTTATCTTATTTAATTTTCAATATTTTTGGAAAAAATAAAATTGTATGATGTAAATTGTTTATCACAACATTGCAACCATTGGAATTGGCATTTTTCAATTCCATAATTAATTTTTTAACAATTTAGTATTCCGTATCATTCTCTACTACTATCTGCTTACTATTTTTTTCCTATATGCTATATAATTCCAAATGATATGAAATTTTTCAAGCATGTGGCCAACTTGTCTAGGATAAAGAATCCAAATAAGCACCACCACTTTAGACATTTTTTCATAGAAAAGTGAGCTTCTCAAGTGCAACTGCCTTGTTTTTTGTAGGGCAAAAAAATGATTTGAATGGATTTGAAAGCTTATATCTTGCAATCCACAAGGTGGAATTTTGTAAAAAAAACTTACCACATGTTCTCAAATTAGCATACTACAAGATTTTATGGTTACATGAGTTAAAAATGTTCTTTCCAAGAATTTGGGTTTTGTACTAAAAATGGCAGTTTTGGAGCATTTTAGGTGAAAACATAGTCATGGAACTTTGGGGGTTCAAGGATAAATTGGAGACCATGGAAATCATCCATTATGATACCGTGAGAATCCTTGGTTCAAAAAAATCCAAAGCACTCATTGGAAGTCAAACTATTGGAGAAGATCTCTTCTTTCTACACAAAACTTTGATGATGAATAGTTGTACTTTTGTCCCATACAAAAAAGATTCTTTGTCATCCATTGGACACAAAACGTCTGCCTCATTGTTTGAGCGTTAAAGAACACAAAAATTCAAAAAATCACCATATCAAGAGAACCTCATTTCAAATCCATTCTAACAAATTTACTAAAAAAATGACAATATATTGCTTATAATTGAATTTTGAAGGAATTTTAAAATTTTCCTTTCAAAGTTCTTAGAAATAATACTCTAGTATTGGTGATAGCATTGGTGAATGTAATTGTATGGATGGAATCAACAACTCAAAGTCTACAACTTTTATTCATATGTCAATCCCAAAATATTCTTCCAAATAATACTTTATGATGATTTTTACCAAATTGTCTATTCTAAAGAAGACTCCGAACGTTTAAGGGTTAAGCCTTCATGGTCTAGAAAGTCGTATTTTGGATGGAGTATGGTGTTTTTATTGCATSTATCATACAATGTGCATAAATTGAGGTATATAATAGTGGTAAAGCTTGCATGACATTCTAAACTAGTGAAGTACGGAGTTTTCTAAAACACTATTGAAGGACTCAAAAGTAAAATATAGGCYATAAAGAAGAATGGTCTTTATTGTGAGTGAAGGGAGTGAGGGAGTGAACACCTCGTGCTTTTGAAAGCACATTCTCCTATTGTCAATACTTGTCTTTGTTTTTTTTAAAGTTAGTTCCTAAGTGCCCCATTTGACCAAGACTGTCTCCATATAGTTTGGAGGTCCATTTCAAAGTGCTGTAACTTTTGTCTATGATATCCAAATTTGATAAAAAAAAAATTTGGTACATTTTTGATCTTTTTTCATATTTGTGTGGTAATTTTTTTAAGATTAATCCAAGGTGTAATTATTTTTTTGGGATCCATTCACATTTCACAGGTTCAATCTGAGTTCACCAAATTGGATTATGATGGCTTCAATTTCGGAGGCTTGTATATCCTTCATCCAATGTTAATTTTCAATAAAAATTTGTTGGGTTAGATTCCTCTTGAAGTTTAGTTATTGTGGTAAATTTTTCATGTCAATCCAAGTTGTTTTGAATGTTTGGGAACCACTCAAACTTCAAAATGTGGACATTTTTGGACTTTCGTGACTTTTGGCAACTTGTTTCTTCTTCCTACAACATTTTTTTCCAATAATATTTTGGGGTAATTAGCCAATACACATGTTAGTCTAGATTTTTTAACAGAATTTCATATCAATTAAAAGAATTATGTGAGTGTCTAAGAAACATTTTAGTGGAAGGAGATTCAACCTCAAATATTTTTTGGGCTACTTTTTGACATTTCAAAGCCATTTTGAAGACACCATTCATGAGTCATTTGAATGATATTTTATTTATTCAATATGTTTTTTGGTTGTAAGGCACTTTATACTTTGAAGTTCTATCATTTGAGTAGGTTTAGAAATCAAATTTCACCTCTAATTTGTTGCAAGGAAAGTTTTAGCATCCTTTTTCAACACTGAAACATTATAATCTTGCTATCTATGATTCTATGTGGCCAAATGTCTCCAAATTTGATTCACGGCTTGTGCAACACATATAGCACACTATATGGTTGAGATTTCTATACCTTGGTGACATTTAGACCTATAACACTTAAAGCAATGATGTCTTTTTACCCAAAAATGTTAGGGACTCTTAGGGATTAAATGGGAGTCTCATAGCTTGGTTACAAATGTTATGTGTATGCATATTGAGTTGAATCTAGTGCTACATGGCACTTCCAATTTGGATCATTGATTGCATCTTGTATATGTCTCAAAGGTTGAAAAATGGTCATATATTCTATATTTATATTGTTGTATTTGAGTATGAAGCATTATCATAGTTATTTTGAATCTACAATATTAGAATCTAATTTTGTACAAACAAATATTTTATCACATTAAGGTTTTACTACACAATTATAGAGACAAATTTATTTAAATAGCCCCTAAACACTCAAAATTTTCATTTCTAATGCAAAGTACAAAAAAGTAAGTTCTTTTTTGCATATCTAATTGTGGGTTTTTGCACTAGACTATTATAAGAATGTTTCAAAACAAATTAGAAATTTTGACCACATATATTGAAAGATATTTGCATTTATAGTGAAGAAAACAAGTTTTTTTGCACCTTGCATGGCTAGATTTTTTGGCTTTGAATCTACTTAACCTAAAAATTTTAATTTGTTAATTTTGCATTTCTAAATTTTTATGTTGAAGAATTGAGTTGAAATTTGATGATTTTTTTTAAACACTTGACTTTCATTCTTAAAAAGAAATGTTGAGTATAAGTAAATATGAGATTGAAAAAAAAATTAAATTGTCAACAGTTACAAGATAGAACTGAAACACAATAACTCCGATGGTAAGATTGTTTAGTAAGAAAATTTAACCCTATCTAATTATTTATTTTGGAAAATAAAAAAATGGCATAAAAAATGAGTTCTAGAAGTTATTTTTTCAAGATGATGCTGAGAAATAAGATCGTTCATAACTTTTTCATCATTATGTTTGCCCAAATACAATGAGTCAAAGCCTACATGCAGTCAAAAAAATATAATATTTGAAAAACAAAGTAAAAATGAAAAAATGAAATTTTTTGTGCTACCTTTTGAATTGTTGTTTAGACTAAGAGAGGCATAAATTTTGCTCCCGAGCACCAATTGAAATAAAAAAATTATATTCTCCAAAAGCTAATGTAATTTTCTATCTTAAAAAAAAAATTTAGAAAATTATGTAAAAAATTGAGGTCACACAAGCTTAGTCAAATTCACAAGAGACTTTGGGATTGTAGGGGTCGATTACATACTTTAAAGGTTGAAAAGCTTTATTTGAAAGTTTGCTTATTTAAATTTGGAATGCTGTCGAAGTTTGAAATTAGCTTATAAAAAATTCAAATGAATGATGTTGAATGAAGGATGACAATTATTCATGTGATTTTTTTAAAGAGTTCATGGAATATGTTTGTAGAAATGATGGTGGAAATGTCTTCATTAAAGTATTAGCTATACAATGTTTTGAAAATTCATAGTTTTTTGGATGGATAGTGAGGCAGAGGTATCCACCCAAATGATAGAGGGGACAGAATTGGTAGTAATTGCCAATTGATATTGTCCACCCCCACCCCATTTTTTAATTCAACCACCCTCCAAAACACACATTTGTATTTTGTATGAACAGTGATGAATACCAATCCATATGGGTTATATCATAATATCCAGTATGTATCCAATATGTATTTGGTATACATCCAATATTCAATATGTATTGAGTATGTATTTTGTATTCCGTAAGTATTTGGTATTCCTGAATCAATATGTATCAAATCAAGGGCATTAAGGGGGGGTCAATTTATTTTTAATTTTCAATCAACGGCCAAATTTTTTTTCTAGGGGGGTGTCATGGTAGAGAGGGCTGCATCTTTTTCAGTGGATAGTTTATTATAAAGTATCCAAAATGCATGCTTGAAGATAATATTTTTTAATAACAAGATTAGACAAAAATATAGATTGTTTTAATAATAGAAACCATGTTGAAACATTTATTTGGATGTTTTCAAAAGTAGTTGCCTAATATTCTTAACAATTGCCATTATATACTTTAACTTTCATTATTTAAAAAAAAATATCCAAATTAGTATCTAGATACACTAATTAGGGTTTTAAAAGGACTAAAAAAATGAAAGAGACTTATTGTGGAAAACTATAGATATTTGTACAACCCCCGGACACTTCAGTAATTATTGATGTACAATATAGGTAGGTATTTGTAAAGTGTGAAATGTCGATTAAACAATATGCGTTCCCTTAATATTCCTATTCAATGTAGTTAAAAATATTCATTGCCATTCAAACAAAAATTCTAAAATTATCATCTTGAAATTGGTGATAGCAAATATTCACAATTCCGAAATTCACCAAACAAATATTTGTGGACAATCCTATTTAGGCAATAGATTGATTTCTATTGAAGAAATTAAAAGTGGATTGCCCAATCAATGCATCATTTGCAGTTCCTCTTTTTAACCCCTAAGCGCTCAAACGACCATTTTTTGGTCTCTGCCCGACTTTGGGCAGATTTTTCGGGCAGAAAAAAACTTTTTTTTGAATTTTTATTTTTTTCCCTTGAAAATATTGGGTTGTCTTTCAGTATTTATATTCAAAACTAAGATCTTTACGGTAAAAAAAAATCAAAAGAAAAATAGCACAATGCGTTTAGAATTTTCTAGTGTTGAAAAACTTAGTATTTGAGGAAAGAATTGAAATTTTTATGACCAGATCTTATGCATTTTCTTACAATTCAATAGAAACCACTATTTTGACCAATCAAAAAAAAAATTCAAGTGTTAAAGATAGAAATTGTATTTTTGGTGAATTTTTGAAGTTATATCTTCAAAATTCATTTGAAGAGAATCTAAAAATAATTTTATAATTTTGACCGTACGGATATCTTCTACTTTTTGTGCTCCACATAAACTTCTTTGATGCAAACTTCAAAAAATTAATAGAATTTCTATTTTATAACACATTTGTGTTTTGTCCAAACCCCTTGGGCTTTTAGGGGTTAATGATACATTCTTTGTCTTCACAATATCTGATGTCATCCATTTATTTTTTCTAAGAATTTTGTGTATGTTTTTATTAATGTTTTTATTTCTTAAACTCTTTTTTTCAAATTGTTTTTAATATAAATCCTAAAGGTTGAAAGGTGTTTTGGAAGAAGAAAGGTCCACATTCCACATTTACCAATTTTTGATGCATTGTTCAAAAAAATTTATTTTTTCTTTTGGAATTTGAACCCCTAAAGGACCAAAAAGCCTACTTTTCACTTTTTATGAATTTAGGCAAGCTCTATTGACTTTAGAATTTAGAATTTGTGTATGTTTTTTTGAAGATGAATATTCATCATTAATAGTCTACATGTGAAGCTTTGTTGCATGTTATTTTGATAAATACTGCAAAAATTAGAAGGATTTTTTTTATTTTAATGTCAAACTAGGCAACAAAAAATACATTATAAAAGATTATTAATTATTTTGGGGGGTTCTATTGATACCTACTAAAAAATATTTGAACTCGTCAATGTAGAATAATGAGGTAAAGTTGTGGAGAATTTTATTTTGCGAGGCAATGAAGGTAGAAAAAACATATGAAGTTGTCTTTTACTTTGGAGACAAGAATTTTGAAGTAGTTTTGTGCCTCTAAACATGAAAGAGTTTTAGGAATTAAATAAGTAAGGCAAAGTATGAGAAGAACTTCAAACCATTTGACTGCATGGATTAAAAGATTGTAACATTTGAAGTGAAAGAAAAGAAACTTTTTTTCATTCTTGCAAAACAAGGTTAAGAGACTTTGAGCCCACTTGACTAAATATTCTTCTTATACACAAAAATGAGAATTCTCACCATTCATAAATATATGATGATAATTTCATTCAAACAAATTTTCAAATGCAATTGAGATGCCTCTAACTTTAAAATACCCTACAATGCAAAGGGGTTAAGTGAACTAGCAATACACTAGTCATTTTTTGATGATTTTTTGTGCAATGCAAAAAAAATTGTTTGAAATAAACAACTATTAAAATTTAGAGACAAGAATTTGGAGTAAGTGAAAAAATTTCAAGACTTTATAGATTGCAAGATAATAGGGCTTGAAGTTAGAAGAATACGTTTGTTCACAAAACTACTCTAATATAGCTAACAAAGTTTGGCTCTTTTTTGAATGTGATTTGAAAACTAAGATTTGTTTTTTTAGAAATTTGTATGCCATATGTCATTAATTACAAACATGCCAAACTTCAAACATTCATGAGGATTTTATCAAAAGCTGTCCAAATTGCGAAAGATAAAAAAAGTTTAAGGCATCAAATCTTTCGATCAAGGCAATTTGATTGAAAAAAAAGTATATTCCCACCTGGATTCCCACTATTGGGGTATCTTCACACCTTGTGTAAAATTTTTGTAAACATCCACCCAAAATTGACTTCAAAGGAACCTACCCAGATTTTCAATTATTAGTTAAATGGACCGAATTGGCCTTTGGGGATTAAAGCAATTGTGTCTTTGCAAATTTGTTTCATTTCAAAAACTTAAGTTTTTCAATTCAAAAAATAGCTCTTCAATTATTATTTCACCTTAGGACATGAGATCATGGAAATAAGCCTCCTTTGGACACAAGCCCCCAATGCATGGTAGTCTTCCAAAATACATGTGCACATCACATTGCAATATACCGCAATGCATGTCAAATCCCACATAGAGTAATTAAAGTATAGTAGTGTCCCCTCATGATGCTAGAGGTGGTTGTAACCGGCCCTTTTAGTTTGGCACCGTCTTTTTTAGCCAATTTTTTATGGGCCCCGTCAGGAGACGCTTACGCTCCCGATGGGGGAACTTCGGCGCTCCCGACGGGGCGAACGACATCAAGGGTTAGGGTTTCTCGGCCTTGTCGGCTCTATTGCCTCTCTCAGCTCTCTCGGCTTCCTCCGCTCTCTCGTTACACAAATATACACGCACAAGTACAAGTGTCCGTGATGTTGGTTTTGAAGGACGCATTCTACGGTGTCTGTGTCATTTCGCTGCAGTGTTGAAAGCTTCACGATTATTGTGGGCAGATTGTTTCAGCTAATCTTATTTGGAATTCTTTTTGAGTATCTTCTGTGCGCGCATTTCTGTTTTGGACCCGGAATGGAGAACGGTAGCGGGAGCTAGCGATTTGAGCTTTGACGTCTGCGGGAACTTAATTGGATTTGGACGCTGCTGATGGCCTTGACGGTGTTGTCAGGTAACCTTAAAACCCTAAACCCTAAATCGTTTGATTGCGTGAATGCCATTTACTGTATTGACTCTGGATCGACGGTGATCAATTGCATTTGCGACCAATTGAACATTCGTGAGGGGTTCTGCAATTTAGGAGTAAGATTGTGCGGTGCCGCATCATCGAATAATTCTTATCATCTGTATAACCCCATATATGTTGTTCCCGTGTTGCCAGATTCCAAGTGAATTGGGAGAAGAGTGTGTGCCTGGTGACTTTGATTACACCGATAAATCTGTGTCAAATTTGAATCATTCCTTGTTGATTTTATTTCGGAAACTGTTGATGCTTGTGCAGTGCGAAAGAATTTGTGATTTGCAAGCTGAACTAGGTGGGCAAGATCGTAGGTGGTGCGTCGAAACTTTAGACCATGCTGGGTAGATATCAAGAATGCAAGTCGTACCAGGCAAGCAGTCCATGCTACCTAACTGATTGCATTCAGCTAATTTGCGCTACCTTACAGCTCTTATGTGATAAAAGAAGTGCGCATGCTTGGAGGTTATTGACGAACTTGGCAATTTTGAGTTTTATTGGCCATTGCTTGATTTTTCTTTTGAAGTTTTGGTTATATGGTTATCCGTGCATCACCGTTATGTGCTTGTTGGTATTCAGTGGATGCAGGGAGATAGTGAAGGGTTCGCCCAAGAGATCATCCCCGAGTGCCGTTGCTGCAGGTTTGTATGAAATTCTCCGAGGCTTAATGCAGAGAAGAATGCTTGTCTCTACTCCTGAAGAGAATGTCCGACAATGAACTTAGCATTGTGTCAAAGATTTTCGCCTTGCAAATAGTATGAACGCGGATTGTAGTTTAGTAGTGCCTTTTTGTGATGAGAGTGTCTTTTTTTTTGTATCCAGGAAGGAGTCTGAAGTTTGGGAACATGTCTAGTCCTTCGAAACCCAAACGTCAACGTGTAGACCTTACCTGGGCTGAGAAGAAAACAATTTGTGAAGTTCACAAGGAGAAACCGTCTTTCTCACATTTSGAGCTTGCCAAGTACATGGTTGAACATCATGGTTTCAGACTCGTGAACCGGTCAACCATCTCCAGAACGCTTGAGGAATCCAGTAGATGGCTTGAAGTTTCACCAAATGTGCGCGAGGGTAAAACCAAGAGGGTGAGAGATGCCAAATGGCCACAAGTAGACAAAGCGATTATGTTATGGTTTGGTCAAATCCGGGCACGAAGGGGGGTTATCAACGATGCCATGCTTGTTATGGGCCCCGTCAGGAGACGCTCTTCTGACGGAATAAAGCCAATCTTGCAATAATCAAAATATTATACGAGTAAAAGAGTGAGTGAGCTTGACAAAGAGAATCCAATAACCTTGGACCTGGGTACAAATTATGAATCATGAAGAGAGTGTCCAAAATAAACACATTAGCAGAGCTGATAAGATCCTGTAATCTAGACAACTCCTCGAATTCCATAGGAAACATCTTGGCCTCCTTAATTAGGGCCTCCAAACTCGGTCTCTGCCAGAGGTGAAACTCGAGATAATTACAATCAAGCAGTACACTCTACCCAATTATTTGCTCAAAAGGGGGCTGAAAATAATTGTGAAAGGCAGACAATAACGTAATGAATGTTCAAGAACCAAGTCTCACATTGAATGACATAACTGTGAATCTGATTGAACACTTCAAATATATAGCAATACAAGGTAGACTCCAAAAGGCGAAAAGGAACTAAACATGCAAGTATCAATACCTGCGTGGAAAGCTCTATTAAGGTGAAGTTCATGAACTTCTGTCGCATCGATTTTGCAGCTTCAAACGTCATCTGGCACCAGAAACAGAAACTAATCAATAATTATTGCCGTCAGAGAAAATAAATGATACACATATAAATGATTCCCCTAGCATTGATCTACAAAAGAGAAAGTGAAGCCTCCATTTATGGTCAAGAAACTATGAGAAGTGAAAGTCTCTATAGCAACAAAACAGAAAGTATACGGATTGCGTTACCTTTAGAGATGGAAGATGGGGCTCAACACATGGCACTGGGTCAACGCCCACCAAACATTCAACCACACCAAAATTTACTTCAGGACGTCTTTCCTCCATAATCGAGATACTACATCTGGCAACTTCTTCAGCCCATCTACAAGCTGCTGACAACTTTCTTTCGACAATCCTAAGCTGCATCCAAAATACATCTCAACAATCAATGTCCAAAACCACATATACCAATAGTTAAATAAAACTAAGGGCGATGCAAATTTGCATTGTCGAAACAACTGCGAGCGCTCTTTGGCTTCACTTAACTAAACAATGATGGTCCCCTACAATTTAACAAATATAAGCCATCAAAGAGATTTGCAGGCGGTAAGAAGAGCCAACCAAATCCATCTCATGGCCTGCCTACAGAAACTGCTCAACATCTTGAAGAACACTTTCGAAAAACTCAATTGAAGGTACCAAATGAGATGCTTTTTGCACCTTGTCCAGCCATTTCTCAGCCAGATCAGTGTGCCTTACCATACAACCCATAACCTGACCAACAGAAAATCAGTTGGATGATATCAGAACTGTGTATGTCGGACATTTATTAACAATGAGACAACTCTAGAGTATGTGCCAAGAAATACAACAATAAAGCCAGAAGGAGACCCAATGGCCAAACCCCTACGTTTCTCAGGGCTACTAAGTACAATGAATCTTAGGGTCCTTTAAACTACATACTATCTCAAAGGACTCCAGCTTCAGCGATGAGGTGAATTAACAAGTTTGCCAAATGATAATATAGACTGTAGACTCAACGTGACATGATCGTCCTCGTCCTCTTCATCAGAATCAGAGGCCGAGAGAGAGCCCGAGGAACGGTCGGAGTCAACCAAAAGATCATCGTTGGAGATCGCCATAGCTCATAATGCAACTATAATGGCAAGGAACAGAGAAAGCAGGCCTGGAGGATAAACTGTCACTGATCTCGTAAAATTGAAGGTAGGGAGATTTTGTTCACTGTCCAGGAAGTTTTTTGAGTTTTACCAGCTGTTTTCCTTCAATCTCCAAATTAGACCGGTTTTTCAAGGATGGAGTCCAGTTATTTTCCCTATTTTCTATTTAAAATTTCAAAACTTTAGATTTTTTAATCGGTTTTTTAGCTGGTGATTTCAAAACTACAATCGTTTTTTTCCAAATTCCTCCGGCTAACTTTGAACTAGCTGCCCAGTTCTTCCCGGACATTGATTTTGTTTCATCCATTGCTTTCGTTGTGCTCTTGTTCTTCAAAAACAAAACAATACTCATCAGATTGATTCTAAAAAAGAACAACCACTGCAATGCCACCTTCCTCAAGCGACAACTACAATGTAAGCTTGACGATTTGGTCGATGCAATCAAGAGCTTGCTCGTGTTGATGCAGTGGAATTCAACTACGGTCATTGACACTGCGGTCTCAATTTCCTAGATAGATATGAGGTCAAGTGCTTCCCTTTTACAGACTAAGATTYAGGATTCATACATCGTCTCCCACACACCCGATGACTTGCATTGTAATAAGCGTGTTGCAATGGCACTTGCGAATTTGAAAGTTAAGAAACCACAACCCAACAAATCCTCCAGATCCAATTACCAAGAACACTTGCAAGAACACCAAATAAAAACYAGAATCCAGTACTCATCGTCTCCAAATCTCAACTAATCCTCAAAGAGCCAATTTTGAAAGCACTAAGAAAAATTGTGTTACTGATCTTGCAATCCTTGTGCAAATGCATCACATTCAGAAACTACGGATCTAGTACCATGCTACTCACTACTGTATCGTGTTCATCGTCATTTGCACCTCCAACAATGGACCGTTTCGCTTCTCCCCATTGCACACTTGCAAGCCTCTTCATCTTGTGACTGCGAGCTTAGAAAAACTTCTTTACGCAAAAAAGAAGTAACGAACTCGGGAAAATTTTTTAGTCACAATATCGAAGAATCCGAGCAGCGCACCTGTACCACAAGTATCCACAACGCTCGTCACCTGCAAAGCTCCCACTCCAATTCTACTTGCTGTGACGCGGTGCAGAAAGAAGCGCCGCTCGATCAAGGAGAAGCACTACCTGTAAAGCTCCTCCAGCTGACGCCCCTTGACTCCGGAACCAACGTCGAAGTTGTTACCTAATCCCTTGAATTGTCTCGAACGAGCAATCTCTGTTTGCAATTGTAATATCACATGATCCTTTTTTTCAAGTATTTCCCTGTTATCGAATCTGTGACTCAATTCACAGACTGGAATCTGCAAGGGATCAAATCACTGGCAAGCATCCTGCAATTCCGAAAACAATTCTGACATCATTCGTACAATTCAGCAACCGACGTTCACTCAGATCCACACATTCAGAGACCGCATTGAATAACGGTATCAATGGGATTGTGCATAATCATATTCCAGCCAAAAAAAAATGTCAGCTTGTCAGTTCTGAAGTGGTTTCATTAAAATGAGACGCATGAAATTCTGATCCCATGCTTCCCATGCTTCTGAAGAAGCAAGACGATCAAATAGRCCTTTCCTGACATGCTTCCTACTCCTTCGGGACTGTCCAATAAGATTGAAAACCAGTAAGGTAACACCACCTAATTACGACGCCTACTTGGATGAGACACTCCAAAATCTAGCACGATGAGTCCATATTGATGTTCACCGTCTTAACATCAAAACTCATGTTCGCATTAGATTTATCTACCACTAATTTTTGAACCCTTGCACAAGGTATTCAACTAATGCATTCTTTGGTGCATTGAAATTCTCTGTGTTTACTATAAGAATAATTTGAAATAGTAGCAATCTAATACTAAAAACTATGCTCAACGCTGAATTTGTCACAATTAGGTGTGGTTACCTTACCACAAACTGCTTGCAAATATCTCTGGCAGATTGTAAAGCATTAACCAAATCAATTGCATCGATCAGGTCTTGTCCGAGCTGCACAAGTGGATTATCACTCTGTCTTGCGTTTGTCTTCATCATCATCCGAGTCCAAGTCGGATGATGAGTCCGAATCCGAGTCCGTGTCCGAGTCTGAATCTGCAAATACCCAATCTTGATGTCAGGTTTCTTTGGATGAAGTGCACTTAACCCGTCCGTGCTCAAATCGCCCGAAGTGTCGGCTTCAATGTATCCAAGAGTTAGAATAAAACATTTACGAGCTTCAAGTAAGGTAACAAATTGTATGAACTGGAAGTAAATAACAGACCCTACATTTCTGAAGAACAAAAACGAATGTTTTGAAAGTTAGTATAGTAGAGTACTAGCTTCCAAAGATTACTTGCAGGTTTTAGCTAGAGCACTTAGTGGTTAACTTGTCAATTTTAGCTGAATAACCAAAAATTGTCTGACGGTTTCACAGCAAGAAGGAACGCACCAGAGCGGACATCTTCAGTAACTTTCCCAGAGTTTTGAACTTGACCCTTTATCATTCTCCAGATCAGCACCCACCAGTAGATGTGCAACACCAGCAAGCAGATTAACAACGAATTTAAGACATAATACAAATACGGCCCATATACAAACTTCTCTCTATCTATTATCTGCAGGCACTCGTATCTGCATACAACAACACAAATCTTCCGTCAGACAGTGCTGTGGACAATACCATCAATTCTTGTGGACAGATATAGCTGACCGTATAACGGCATTCACCTCATAAATCGTTGTCTGATTAAGCCATAATATGAAGTTCAAACATTTGACCATCGTTTCAGAGACCAAAAACAGCCGCATAAAAGGACAAAAAATCACGAGATAAGTTGAGAAACATACGTGGTACTTCTGATAAGGACAATTGGGAAGTAAAGAAGTCGCAGCAGAACCCATGAAATTGCGAATAAGCCAAACGCAATCTCAGGCACGTAATCTAGACTGCTGTACTTTGTCAGCTTTCCAATCTCTAGAAATACGTCACTCGCGTCATGCACAGCTAGTATCACTGACCCCGCACGCTGCAAACTGCCACCCATACAGACAGAGTGAGTCTTACGCTTCAAAAATGTTCATAAATATTCAGAGGTGTAAACTTCAGTAGTCAAGACACCTGGTTCGCTTCATTCGGCAGAGAATTTAATTTCAGCTTGATCACTTTGGCTTTCTTAAAATTCTAAGGTCATGTTGTAAGATATTTGATTCGTCAAATTATATAAAGCATAGCTAACCAAACTAATCTACATTCCAATGCTTAGAAAACTTAATTAATAAATGTACTCTAGGTTTCCACCCAATAGTAAACTAGAAATCAATTGAAGAAAAGCACTTGATAAACCCACATAAAACAMGAATTGACAATCTGAAAGGGTTTGGATGATGCGTTAAGAGAATTCACTTGACAACGTAAGAGACTATCAGCAGTGCGAGTGTTCCGAGATGATGAGTCATACTGACACCAAAGTCTTTTCGCCGAGTTTCCCAAAAGCAGAGAGCAAAAATGCTGTAAGTGTAGAATCCACTAGAGAAGGCGTATAAAAACTTCAGTTTCAGCCTGTACACATTGTGCAGAAAAACATTGTGCACTCATTATAGAAGGTAGAAGCAGAAAGCCATCAACGGGAGACAGTGCTGCAACAATCGAATCACAAGCAATATATGTGCATGTCCGGAACTCGTCCATAACGCTCCTGGAATAAGTCAGCTCGTCACACTCCTTGGGCCCGTCTCSTATCCAAGGAAGAATCAAGCTTGACTGATCTTAGGAAATTAGAAATGACACTCCCAAATTCATGGATCATCCTGGTTCTAAAAAGTTGCGGTATTGGAATACGTGCCACATGCTTTTGAACTCGCAGAGTCGTGGGGCCAAATGWCTACTGACATTCCTAGTTCCACATTACTTTGGTGCTCTATATGCTCTAGAAAATAAAAGATGCAAGCCCAACACTACTCAACAATGAAACTACACCTGATCGTGACACCTATCTAATGCGACACTCCATAACCTCGCAAAATGAGCACTTATCGATGAACATTGAGAATGTACAACACCTCAACATTAGTACCTGTGTGGCTTTAGATCATCTACCAATAAATCAATAAAACCTTATAACATTGACATACCGTATCCATATAATGCAACCTGTGGTACAGTAGAACCTCTCTAAGTCGCTCCTCTGTAAGCCAATAAACCTCTAAAAACCAATGTTGCCGGAACTGGGCCACATTACAAAGGGCCACATTACAAAGGTTGGGACTAAAAGGGACTAAAAGGTTGGGACTAAATCTGACCCTCTCTTAGCCAATAACCTCTGTGAACCAATATCTCAGACCAGTCCGGGACCTATTGAGTAAGGGAGGTTCTACTGTACATTGAAAATCTCCCCAGTTTGCTAACAAGAATACTTACAAATCTTAAAATCCTAACAATAGAAATTATGCTCAGTGCCGCAGTTAGGGAGGTCTTCTTTTGTAGTTATCTAAATCGAATTGCATCCCAACCTCTTGCATTGAAACCRAAAAATCACAAACCCTACCAGATTCATGATCMCAACCAAACATCATCCGTCCAACAAAAGCAGAGCGTCCAACCAACGAAGAAACGCTTACTTTATGCTAAGGTTGGGCCAAGTTTGGTCGCCAGGGCCAAGATAGAACCACTTGGTCTGCGAGAACCACGGCTCATTGTACGTGACCGCGAGCGCCAGCAGCTCGGCCGTGGTGTAATACACACAYTTCCACGCCGATTCCTTGAACTTGATCAACTTCTTCTCCTTCTCCAGGCGCTCCGTCGGCGACAGCTTCGCAATCACGTCCGGCATCAATCCAGAAATGGAATACCGACCAAGAGGCTACAAACAAACACCCGTCCCAATCGTCACTTAAACCCCTCGAAAATCAATCCTAGCATATAATGCGCTTACGAATCCAAACTCCAAACACACTCAATCCGTGGTTTCCCGAATTACAACCAGATCGACGCACTCGCTCACCTCGAAAAGAAAGTGATCGAGAACGAAGCGCAACAGGGGAAAGAGAAGCGCGAACACGGGCACGAGCGCCAGGTCGGTGACGCTGGGAAGGCTGGCCTCCTCCCATCGCGGAGGCCAGTGCCACAACCCCGGCAATACGCTCACCACCATCGCAATGCAACCTAATGTACCACAATAGAATTCAATGGAATTGAACTCAAGCGCCCCCSCGCGCGCACACACACACACACAGACAATCTGTGAAGAGTACCGACAGAGCGAGAGAAGCGAAAGGGAGTGTGAGTGCAACCGAGAACAGCAAAGGGGCCGGTGGAGGCAATGAGCCGCGACGAGGCGGAAGCTGCGGAAGCGTGGCCGCGCTCATGAGCGGGGCCGACACGCGCGAGAGTGGCGCCCGCGTTGAGTTGACACTGGCTGGCGATGGCTTCCGGAGCTTCGGGACAATTTCGAGAGCCACAATTTTTTTACTTTCTCGTGGTTTGGGACCGCAGACAAGGGGAGCTTCACTTTCACTGTAGTGAAGAAACGAGTAACATCCATGCGCATGGATGAAATGCGCATTTTATGGATGAAAATACTCTTATTCATCCAGAAGGGGTACATTCATCGAAAAGAGCGATCTACTGTCCTTGGGGCAGTGCTGAAAGTTAATCTTTCTGGGAAAAGTGTTAGATAAAGTGCATGCAAATGGCTTACTTAAGTCCACAACTTGTGGATGAAAACTCGTATATTCATCCAAAAGAATTACATTCATCCAAATAAAGTGATGTAAGAGTCATGTCTTTCGGGCAGTGCACGCTGGCGATCTGCAGTGGACAGGAGTACACAAGTGAGGAAGCCACTGACGTCCAGCGCATGGATGAAAGGTGAAAAATGTGGATGCAAACTCATTTATTCATCCAAAAGTGGTGTCATTCGTTCAGAAGGAGTAATTCCTATAGGACTTCTTTTACGTCCTTTGATTCAGGCAGCAGTGCTGAAAAGTGAACTTCACTGGGGTCACGGAGATATTTACATGCATKGTATTAAATGGAACGAGTCTTCGCCGTGGATGAAACCCCATTTGTTCATCCAGAAGATTAGCGTCCTTTTCAGTTACCTCCTTCTCCGTTGATTGATTCGAGGTTGAAAACTCTTCTACTGTGGTAATTGCCTGAATTTTGCCTCCCAAATTTGCTTCAATTGCGTTGTAGGGGAAAAAGGTCAGGTTGGCATTAGGAAAATTTTTAGCCCTCCATAGGGCTGTTAAGACTTCATTTTCGGCACCCCGCAGTGCTTACACAGAAAAATAAAAAAATAATTTTTTTTTTTGAAAAATGTTTTTTTTTTACATTAAATTTTTTTTTTAAATAGTCAATCTAATGTGGCGCTGACGTGGCACCAAATGGTGCCACATCAGATTTCAAATTTTGAAAAATAAAAAATAATTTTTTATTTCTATTTTTTTCTGTGATTGAACCGCAGGGGTGCAAAACTCGCAGTCTCTTGGAGGACTGAAAATTTTCCTAATGGGGGTTAGATCAATGAAACCAATAGTACAAATGGACATTTATACTTAGAAAGAAAATTCTTTTTTCTTAGATTAGTAACTAGAAATTTAGAAAGTTGTTAGAATAATTTTAGGTTATTGTTGGATTGTTGTTGGATTATTGTTAGAATATTGTTTACAATATTATTAGAATATGTTTAGAGTATTTTTTTTTAATATTTTAAAGATATTCTAGAGTGATTTTGTATACCAAACCAAACAAAGCTATTCTAAAGTAAATTGTATATATTCTAWATTAATGCTTATGCAATAAAATTGTACACCACAACAGTTCCAGTTCCACTTTCACTTCAAAGGTGGTAGTTATAAAACAATGACATGAATGTAATGAAGTATAATTTCACTAGACTTTTGGTTCTATATGTGAAACCATTTATCAAATGGACAAAACCAATGATAACATAGCAATTTCCCTCCATGCCAAGGCAAACAATCAATTGCACAAAGAATTTTGTCTACTACGAGCGGATGCCTATGTTTCAAAATCAAGTCTCATTGAAGACCTTTTGGTTACTATACATATTTAAACTCATTGGTTTCACAATTTTTTTGGTGGAATAGAACAGAAAATTCAAGAGTTATTCACTCATGTTTTGGTCAACTTCTTTTTTAATAAAACAAGGACACATTAGAAGTGGTCAAAGCAAAAACATATAGTTTCCCATTGTTCTTCCTAAGGGTCGGCTATTTTTCTTTTTGGATTCTATTGTGGTTCCTTAGATTCTCTAAATGTTTGAAACAATAAACTAAAATTGTCCCTTCAAATGGTCAAATAACAAAGAAATATTTTTTCATGTGTCTAAATTGCATGGGAGTGTTAATAGAAGTTATAAAGCAAAAGACTATTCAAGCCAATTCCAACCCTATGAACTCTAACCTAGTAGGGTGCAATTGACCCCAACAATAAGGATTCAAATTGGATAGGAGCCCATTTGGGAGGCAAAGAAGGATTGCCCTCTTTATTGCCCCATCCAAGGATAAATGCAGAAATTTCTCCCTATTTTATGCATGAAAATTTGGTATTTCTGCTACACTAGCTAATTTGGGGCCTTTGATTGCAAATATGAATTCAGAATTTGCAAATTTTATTGTAAGTGGCCAATAAAAAATCTCAGTGTTTTGTGCAGGGGTAAAATACTGGGCAATAAGGGTGGGATCAATCCTCCTCGGCCAGGTAAATGGTATACATGCTTTCAAGGCCGGGGTGAATTGACCCCTCGCTTGTTCCGGAGAAAAACACTAAAATGTTTTATTTTCCATGCATGATACAATATGTAAATTTTGAATTCATATTTGCAATCAGAGGCCCCGAATTAGCTTGGGGCGCTTTAAGATAGGTTGTTTGTTTGCTTTGTTTTGCTTTGTTTGTTTGTTTGTTTGTTTGATACGCCAAGATCTAACAAACCATGGGGCTTTATGGGTCGTTTTTGGTAGTGCTCGAAGGATCTTTGCAAAGAAGGGTGCACTCAATATGTTTCATGACGTTTGGACCTCTGGTGTGAAAGTTATTGAATTTCAAAGTTTTTTATGAATCAAAAATAGAATTAGGTTACCTTTTATTTTGAAAAATTCATAAGTCCAAACGCCACGAAACAAAGCCTTGCACACCTTTGTCCATACAACTTTCTATTTGTGTCAATTTTGTGGCATTTGAACCTTTGGATTAAAAATTATTGAATTTCAATGGTTTTATTAAAAAATTAAAAAATTAAAAGTAACATCTACATTCATTTTGGTTGTGGCAATAGCAGAGGGCAACTACACTAATAATGGTATTTAGTGTTATGTTACTAGTAGTGTTACTTGAACTTTTACCACAMCCACTCTAAATTTCAAGTAGTTCACATTTAGAATTGTGTTCACCACCTCTTAAGTCATACATTTAGGCTTGTTTTTTTTCATTGCAATTTGATGAAATAATATGTAAACTAAATGTAATTTTGTAAAATAATTTTATCCAATAGTTGACAAATAGTATCTATGTTGACATTCAATGTTGTAACACTAAAATGATTGTTGACATTTCGTGTTGTGCTTTGTAATTACTGTTGTCAACACTAAATATCATTATTAGTATAGTGAATACATTAGGATAGGTTGTTCTTCTGTGTTGTTTTATTTTGTTTGATACGTTGAGATCTAATAAACCATGAGGTGTCTAGCGGCACTCTTGGTACCACTCAAAAGACTCTTTACTAGGAGGGGTGCACGGACTTTATTTGTGGCGTTTAGACCTTTGGTATAAAAGTTATTGAATTTCAAATGTTGTATGAATTGACAAATAGAATTAAATTACCTTATATTTTGGAAAATTCATAACTTTTGCATCGTGAGTCCAAATGCCACAAAACAAAGCCCTTTACACTCCTTTGTAATAGAGCTTTCTATTCGGGTCAATTATGTGGCGTTTAAACCTTTAATGTGAAAAAGCTTGAATATCAAAGGTCTTATTAAAAAAAAAGATAAAAAAAATTGACTTTTATTTTGGTTGTGCCAAAGGCACATGCACACAAGTCTATATATTAAATTAGCTTGCTTTTTTTAAACTATACTTAGCTCATATTTTGTTTATTTATTTTATTCTGTTTGATACATTGAAATATAAGAAAATGGTGAGGCACCAGTCAATATTCTTGAGACTCATCAAAAGCTCTTTGCGCGGAGGGGTGCACGGACTTTGTTTTGTGGCGTTTGGACCTAAGGTGTAAAAGTTTTTGAATTCCAAAGTTAAAGAATTCCAAAGTTAAAGAGTTCCAAAGTTTTGATGGTTTCAGAAATTAAATTAAATTATCTTTCATTTTGTAAAATTCATAACTTTCACATTCATTTGCATGTCCAAATGCCACGCAACAAAGTCCTTGCACTCATTTGTGCATAGGGCTTTGTTTATTTGCTACCGCTCAAAAGATCTTGGTGAGGAAGAATGCATGGACTTTCTTTAGTGGCGTTTGGCCTATGGTGTGAAAGCTATTGAATTTCAAAGTTTATATGAATTTGAAAGTTCAATTAATTTTTTTTAAATTTTTGGAAATTTGTAACTTCCACATTGCACGTCTAAACACCACAAAACAAAGCCCTTGCACTCCCTTGTGCATGAAGCTTTCTATTTGCATTAAAAACGCAATTGAGCCCTTGCACTCATTTTGTTGTAAAAGGATATTGAATTTTATGAACTATTATTTTTTTAATAATTTTAGTTTGGTTGTGGCGATGGCCCAAGGGAGCATCCAAGCCAAGTTGAGTTTCATATTTTTTGGACCTTTGCGGAAACTAGGCATGAACTTTTGAAGTTGAAATGTAGGAGTCACTAAAAGCATCCACATCTTGAAATGTATTGTACAATACAATATTGGGTCATTGAAGAAAGAAAAATATACATCTGAGTTGTAGAATTGGGTTTGTTTTTGGACCCCTTACCTCTTCAGGGCTGGGGGGAAATTGACCCCCTCGCTCGAACACTCGGGAAAACTCCTAAATTTTTAAAATTTTCCACGCATGATAGAATCTGCAAGTTCTGATTTCATATTTGCAATCATAGGCCCCTAATTAGCTACACTATATAGTGAAATTAGGTTGCCCCTCACTAATTTATTGACATTCCACACTATATAAATATATATTGTTATTAGACAAGAATGCACTATTTTTGAGTTAGTTACTATGTGTAGTTGGAATTCATGAACCTCCATGAGTACAAATAGAAGTATTTGTAGAAATATTTGTTGAATTTGATGGCTTGTAGAGTAACTTTCTTGAGGTAAGGCAACCTAATTGTAAAGGCAACCTAATTTCACTATTTAGTGTAGGAGAGGTGTCCAAGGTAAATTAATCAAGTCCCCAAAGGGGGCTTTTTATTTTACTTGCACCCGTGGAATGACGGCTGGGGTGAACTGACCTTCTCACTCTACCACTCAGTTAAACCTTGAAATTTTTTATTTTCCGTACGCGATAGAATTTGCAAATTCTGAATTCACATTAGCAATGAGAGGCCCCAAATTAGTCAAGAGGAATGTAGAAGGTAAATTGTTCTAACCCAAAATAGGGGGTATTTTAGTTGCACCCCTGTAATTACTTGGAGAGGCCGAGCGAGGCGGGGCCAGTTCACCCTACGTGATGGACAGGAGATATTTCCATTTATCCAAATGGATGAAATGTGAAGCTGTGGACGGATGGAACACCGTATCTTCATCTTAAAGTGTGTACGATCATCCAAAAAGAGCGATACTGTACTGTAGATTTTGGAGCAGTTTACCGATTTCGTGCAGAAAAGGGCCGGGACTCCGGGAGAATATGCAACAAAGTCGAAAATTCCGTGGAAATTTTTATTTTTWTATTTWTYTWWTT